>CAJUYH010000465.1:13616-66008 GCA_910591685.1 Galerucella tenella | reverse complement strand
TACCCTACTGACGTGGTTTCGTTCTCACTATGTAATCTCTTCAGTATTTCGTCTGTTTTTACATCGTATGATCCACGTAAATACGAGATTGTACAATCGTGATAATTTTAAATCTATATATGAATCGTTTAAACCAAGTAATAATTCACTTATGAGATTAATTACATTTAATATTTTAGATTACATTTATCTTTATGTACTGAGAGATGAACTATACTAAAAAAAGTGGAATGTATAATTTTTTTCCTGATTCTAATGGAATTTTTCAATGATTATAAATAAAATAATTTCTCACTATAAGTTAACAAATTTACTTCTGTATTGTTGGTGCTTGACAATGCAAGGTAAATTTTACTTGTTGCAATCATTTATTTTAGATTATGACAAGTAAATTATTCACTTACTTCTAGTAAATTTTGGTTTAGTCTAAATAAAAGTTTACATGTTATAAGAAATTTTTTTACTTGAATACCGAACAAAAACTCTTCATGTCATTCTTGTTTTTTAATTGGATTCAGGAAAAAAAATTTTCTCAGTATATGGTTGGACTTATTTCATTTTGTTTCATACACGTGTCTATATTTTTATTAGCTATGGGCACCAGATGATAAGTCAAATCAGTACAAATATCAGTTACATGAACATTTCCAATACAATGTTTCTTATTTTTATATAAAAATACGGTATGATTTCGTGATATGACCACATCCCGTGTTTTACAAGAATGACTGGTGATTACTTAATTGTTGATTGAATAAAGATGGAAAATATTTCGCACTCAGTGAGTGTATTTATGGAAGTGATACCAGTTCAATGCAATGGTCTTTATAGTGGTAATATTTTTTTCAATAGCACCGATCCCAAATACCTTTTCGCACATTAAATATCTAAATTGAATTATCGTTATATTTGTTAAGAAAGTGCAGCTGAAGAATTAACCGCTCAATATGGCCAGGACGTAACAATATTTATATAAATTTATTAAAATATATACTTAAACTATCTTCTTGGAGTTTCTATTAATATAAATTTGTTTGAAAAATAATATTAATATAAAAATAAATAGTATTTTTATGAATCATCAAACTGCGATTAATTCTTAATTTGGACTTTGTAAAACGATTTGCAATTTATTTTTTCATCGAATGTCTATTTAATTACGATCCAACCTGTTCATAGAAATAAGAAATAAGAAAACTTGTGAATGTTGTGAGCGGAATTCAATAATACTATAATGAAGCAGCTTATTATTAGAAATATATATCAATTGTATATAGCATATTGGGATCGAATACAATACTATGCTATTGAAAAAAGAGTATTATCGGAAAACACTTGGATTATTCATTATTCAAGTGCCAAACTTCTGTGGATGCAATGATTTCGATTATAAAAATATATTATCATCTATTGTTATTGTGATTCAACTTGAAAATAATACAAGAGACAGAATCGAGATGAAAATATATATATTGAGTATACTGCGTTATTAAATATTGTACATATATTAAGTTGTAATGTCTCAAGTTAAACTTTTAATGAAAGAGGGACTATTAATTTTTCCCTAAGTACACACTTTCACCATGAGTATCTCGTGTATAACCCGACAATCATTTTATAATTGTTATGAGGCAAGCTTTCATAAATATGTATGCATATACCTACGTACATGTGTGTATTATTATTATAGTATAGTATAGTATAGTTATATATACGATAAAATGAAATTATACCTGCACGTTACATTTATTGTGTAGCGAAATCGCTTATCGCAGACCACTTTAAATACGATATCAATAAAGATAAAAAAAAATATTCTAGGCCACATACTATATAAGTATATCATATAAATATATATATGTTTAGACGGTTATTATACGTAAAATAGGTCATTTTCATATATTTTGAGGTTAAGTATACATTTTTAATATTCATGTAGTGAATTATAGGTTAAAACTTAAATGTATAAATATTCTAATTAATTATTTTTAGGTCCCAAGTACACTTCATATCCGATGTCAAAGTATTTTTAATTTCCATTCTCATAATACATTGATTTGTCAGGTAATGTCAACCACAATACTGGACATTGGCCTGTTGTCTCACAGCACCAATACTTATCTTAATGAATTTCTAATTTGTACTGAATGTTTAATTAACACATTATACTAAATGACTGCCGCTCTCACTTTACATCTTCATTCTGACTGGAATTCAGTAGTACCAGCGGAAAATTTTAGCACATTTCATTTATGATACAGTTTAATTATTATTTCTTTCAGTTGGAACGTGAAGACGCTCCGAAAGTACTTCCACTACTCATTTTTGCAATTTTCGCCATTTTTCCATTGTTCACCGTAAAAAACAATTTTCCTAGATTTTTTTTGTATTCTTTTTCGTTTTAGAGAATCATCTGCGAGTTGAAAAAAAAAGATTGAAGTTAGAAATACATGCATATATATATACATGTATATGTAGACAATAACGATATACTAACACAATGGAAAAATGAGGAGGGATCTTAAAATGACTTGGTAGCACAATAAAATGAGGTGTGTTGTCGGAGGGAGTGAAAGCAAATGGTGGTGAGAGCGAGAGAGGGAAAGAAAACGCACGATGACACAGATAGAAATGGACTTGCTGCGTAAAATTGGTATGCATCGCTAGACATCTTGAAATTGTATACTGATATATACGAATTCGTAGCACAATACCGCGGAATTTTATACACAGCACATACGAATTCAACTACATATGTATAAATGCAGTTTGTGTTTAGCTTCGGGCAATTGTAGTACTCTAAGAGAAGTGACCGGTGGGTTCGTTGGTGCCATCAGGCACATGCCCTAATTATGCAAATGTATTTAGATCCAATGCAGTTGTTAACAGGCCGGGCATGTGAGCTGCCATGTCTTTACCAATGTATTTGAACCTGCACTACGTTGCATGTACCTTAATAGTTTGGTATTGGAAGGAATTATAACGTATATTGGTATTGGTGTATTATACATCCATATACCTATATACATAAACATATATATATATATATATATATATATATATGTATGAGTACGTAGACCTATTTCATAGTGGAGGCGTGGAGACATTGGTTTCGCACGTGGTGGCATTTACTATTCCGATCAATAAGCACTCTCAAGAATGTGTCGGTATGGTATTATAATCATAATATTATTTATATATATATGTACATGCGCATCAGTTGTAATATAGATTTTGAATGCAAGGGTGCAGTCTACAGCGCGAATACGACCATCTATTTGTCAACATATATGTATTTAATATTACAAGGTAAATGCTGATGGACAATGTTAATCTATAGAATATTTCCCGTACGAAACACTGTACTTATGAGATTTCTGGTGTTATTTCATTGTTCCATTATTTGCAGACAATGATTTACTGCATGTAAATAAATAGTATTTTTTTTTCAGATCTATTTTTCTTATATGTTGCTGTTATACATAAATGTCTTGGTTTGTATCTACATAAGAATTATGAATGCCCACTTGTGAGTAAAAATGCGGTGCACGAGCTACTCTCATGCCGGCAATTCCATTCATATATAGTAATGGTATACCGTGGCGCTTGCCCGTTCATTGTTGAAAACCATCGCCCAACCTAACGCCACTTGCGCCGCTTAAATGAGACTCTTTTATATATTCCGTGTACGGCATCTCTCCCATTTGCCTTTTTATTTGTTTCTCTTTTTTTTTTCGTTTCTTTTTTCTTTCGTTTCTTTTTCTCGTTACTACTCCATATTTTAATTAATGCTGGTGTGGTACCGTTATCCAGTACCTCAACACAAAAATATCTGGACTATATTTTTTATCGTTTGCTTTTACTCATGAAAATTCCCTTTTTTTTTTTTTTTGCCGCTTTTATGTTTAGAATTTTAAAGAACCTGATGTGAGGAGTTTATATAATGAGGTCGTGAATTATTGACTCCAGTCTAAATAATCGTTTTGTTGATATGCACCAGCCAATTGAAAAATAATATACGAAACAAAATTGCAATTGCACTTTCAAATGCAAATTGCAATGGGAAATTAAATGTTCATTGACACAAAGACGTGATAAAATATATACTAAAGATAGCAAAGCGAAAAAAAAAATTAATAAAATAAAATGCAACGTAACTCATAAAGAGAAATGCAATTGCCTTTTTGAAATGAAATTTGGTCGGCTAGATATATAAAAGGATGTATCTAATAATGCACACCAAAATTATCTTTATATGCTTCAAGATATTTTCTACTTCGACATATGTATTAAAAGTATATATGTGTGTGCGTTTTCAGTTTTATTGGTGCATTGCCATTTCGATTTTCCAACATTTTCTGTGTGATATTATATCTATATAATAATGATTTTCATTTTATTGTAATCTGTCAACGGATTTAAATCCATGAAAAATTTTAAGAATTTTATGACATTGATCCATAACAGAATCGTTATAAAATATATATTTAAATTGGGACGTGGAGTCCACAAAGTATATTAGTTAAAAATGAGTAGGGCAATGTCTCGTTGTCTGGCATTGTTAAGCTGTAGTATGGGTGTGGTCGTTTCTGTACGCGAATTTCTATACATATATATATATATATAAGATGTCGTGCAGAAAATGTGGTTAACTAAAATGTACTTACCCAGAATACGGATTACACTCGCCCAACTAATTCTCGTTGCACTGTGTCGTCGTGTGTTGTTTGTTTCACTTTTTACTTGTACAGATTCCATTATTCGACTGTATTATTTAATGTATCTATATATCGCTACATATATGGTGATAACTCTTGATCCGCTTCACAGTGAAGTAATAACATTTGATGATGTCCTCGTGCGTTATATACACTTATTATTTCCAATATATGTATTGTATATTTTTATTTTTTCCTATAATAAGTGCATGGGTTTTTCATTGTTACTGCTTTTCTATCACCTGAATTTAGGCACGTGCAATAATAATGTTTGCATTTTACAATAATAAATGTACAACTATTCTCCATTAATTATTACAAAGATTTAACATTTCATCCATGGAGGATTTCACTTCAAAATTTTATTGATATTTATCAGTTCAATAATAATATATAGCAATTATGGCGTAATGACGACGAGATATCAAAGTGACAGAGTGGGTGCGAAAGCGAAAAGGGGAATAGAGGGAAATAGGGAGGGAGGGCAAAGAGTGTGTATTAAGAGGTCAGTGAAAAAATTGGCAGAGAGGAAATTGCTCGTTTCCCGCTCACGTCCAAATACGCCATATTTTTTTTTTTTTTTCTACACTATTGTATATTGTCCTTTGGAAAAAAATATATAGCTATCCTGTCCCTTTGTAGCTCCCTCAACTGTTATAAACTATAATTGATATGAAGAATATCATAAATTATTTGCACAGACGTCACTATGCCTTCACATATACATATAAAATATGTAAATTTTATTATATAAGATGTATACATCATAATGTGTATGTAGAAGAATGCGAAAAAATTTGACATATAACTGTGTCGGTGGGACTGGATGAATAACTTTTTCCTGAGGATGTCGCTCTGCTTCCGGTACGACGAATCACGGTCATCATTCATGATATTCGCACGCGTCCCACAGCGTCTACATGGCTATTCAAACAAATCGTAGGGTCGCTGAATTGGAAAAATGCCTGAACCCGTGTGTGGACCTGTATTATTATTATTATTATTATTATCATTATATGTGGCACGTGCTCAATGCGAAAATGCCTCGGGTTATGTGTGTATTATAGCATGAACTTTTCAACGCCCTGTCACGTATACAAATATACGTTGCCTATACACTGTATATGCTAATTATCCATAATTTAGTAATGATTTCTTTGGTCAATATGGTGATGTGAGCATTGCGCGGATAAATGAATGATAGCATTGTGATCAGGAGAAAAATAATTGATGATTTTTTTTGTTTTCTATACATCGACATGTCATTGGGTAATGTTTGACGTAACGTCCGAAATTTTAGAACAAATAATAAAGAAAATAATCGCAAATTTCTAGAAAATCAATTGCAGTACACATTTAATTATTATTTGCATTTATTATAGACATAAGTTATTGATGAATGTTGAAGTTTTCATTAACAATTCTAGAAATAGTAATAAGTTATCAAATTTTTTTTATTGCTTTTATTTACCAGACCAGTCGAAATGACTGTTTTTGGCAATTTAAATTCAAAATTCCTAATGCATGTAATATTTTATTTTCGTAATGATATCATGACTTTTGTAGTTACAACTAAAGAATCAGTTTTATGAACTTTATATTATTTTATATATATTCGTGAGAAATAGGTATATTTTTTGTTATTGACACTTATACCAGTTTAAACAGCAGGTAAATTTAGTCTCAATATGAAAACTGATGGGTCAATGTTAGGAGATGAATAATGAAATATTTATTATTGATATTGTGACAATGTTGGTGTGTGTAATCAATTGATACCTTTTGATTTAATTTAAAATACAGGAATAATTGTTGATGAGATATTTCATTATAATCTGAGTGTCAATAACAATGGAGTGAAATGTATTATCCGAGTGGACACGATGAACTGGAATCCCTGTCTTTTGAGTCGTTAATATATTAACTGTTGACATTTTATTCCTGTCTGAGTTTCTCTGTAATATACAATTATTGATTTTTATTTGTTGTCTTATTCAATACATTTTCGCAACACAACGTTAAATCGAGACATTCTAGAATTTTCTAATATCATTATCGACAAAATTTTATAATACTAGATATGACGGGTTTTTTGCAATATACATATATATATATATAAATTTTTTATAGTATGATGGGTACTATGAAAATTGGATGAATATCGATCCGACAATATATAAATACTTATATAATTGTGTTATATCATGACTAAGACACCGTTAATAAAATGATATTTAATAATTTGTTAATGCTATTAAAAAAATCGCTATGCCACCAATTTCGAAATACATCGCAAAGATTGAGAGGTCACAGGTGTCGCAGTAGAGTGTGAAACATGAACGCAGTGGAATTGATTAAAAACACATATTTAAAAACGGAACAGGAAACACTCGAGAAATGTGTCCAACATTTTGGTATTAATAAAAGAGAGATGCCAATGAAAAATAAAAATATATCGTATTCGATATGAATAAATATGTCGTTTATTTGAACTCGCAATTCTTTGTTAATCAATCATAAACGAATCATGAAAATATTGCAAATGACACATTAAAAAAATTCCACTGCATCACTAATTAATATGTTCACCGAGTGAAATATATGTGCAGATATCCTCCATTCTTTTATCAACTACAATTGATATATGAATATAACGTTGTATAATTCAATATTATTTTGATTAATGAATGCACTATGGGTGTGTACTTGTTCTTATTTTTTTACATACCAATGCTATATTTGTTGTATAATATATATAACGTATAGGATCGTTTGACCATAGCTAAAGTAAATACACTAATGCACTCCAAAAATATTCTCTTGAATGGGATATGAGTACGTAAACATATATAAAGATCTTCAGGTACTGCGCATGTCGTTATAATAAAACTCCTTCCTCCCTCGGGTGTATTACATTCACACATTTAAATATACATATATATATATATATATATATATATATATTGGCGCTGACGAGGGCATATAGAATTTGCTCGTACTGTACATAGAGTGCACTGTATACATATATATATATATATATATATTCCCGCGAGTGTTTGCACTCATTAACGTCTTTAATATATATATATATATATTTTCTATATACATATTTTAATCGTTGCTGCACTCACCTCTTATGTGAATAACTTTTGTAGGTATACTCCATTCCAACCACATCTATACTTATCTTACTACCGTTGATATTAATTGTCGTTCTATTACTATAAATTATATTTACAATTAATTACATATATAAAGGTTTTCGATGAAAATTCATTTAAGTTTTATTTGATATTTCTAGTTTACGTGAACATTTATTGAATTGCATATACTATAATTGATACTATCTTGAAAAGTGTATGAGAAGAGAGCATGTATTGATTTATTGAATTTCGATTCATTACACCGAAGCAAAAGCGAAAATACCACATTTATGGATAGAAATATAAGCAGCAATTTAATGGTGCATGTTGAGCTTCAAGATAATTGTTGAGTGATAAGAAATGAAGTTGAAACGCAATTACATTATGACGTATTCAGCCCAATTGTTTGGAGAAATTTCACTGAATCATCATCGAAGTAGTGTGCACTAAATTAAAGGATGTACAAATGCGTAACAAACATTTGAGCAAGTATTAAAGTGACTTTAGATGACGATATAAAAAATAAATAATAAAATGATAATAATAATAATAATAAATATTAAATATAGAAAGCAAAATAAAATAATATATATATAATATTAATAATTATATACTATAATATTATATTATTATATATAATATATAGAAGCAATATGTGAAATATAAAATACAATGATAAATATGTCGAAGCAATGTCAATTATGAATCTTCACTGATTACTTTTCGAGTTGAAATAATTTTAATTTGGAAGAATTAAAAGAGAATGTAGAAAATATAGAGGATGGTGGCTGTTAATAGAAAAAGTTTATTCTAATTTGGTATATAAACATTTGATTTTATGTCTTGTAATTTATATTGAATTAATATATATGGGAGACTTAGGTGGGAATTTTGTGAGAGATTGTGGCGATATGTTGGCTTAGATCTACTCAAAGTATGGAAGAGTGATGAGCCCTGATAATATAGTCTTCTATAATTCATTGTCGGCTTCAAATGAATAGAATTTATACTATTTATATATCTTTGTAGTTTCATATCATGATAGATAGCTTTAATGAGTTTCTTAACTTCCATGGACATGAGCTCACAGCGATGTTTTAATTTATTGAACAGTTCGTATGCATTGCGACGATGTGATGTGTATACCAAGCCTTTTGACGTTGTCGACGAAATGCAATCAAGATGCCTGTCAACGGATAGCAGACATAGACATGGCTAGAATACTTTCGCCCAGATAACAGAGAGAAGTATTAGACTCACTACGTAGGATAATTGCTCTGGTTCGAGATGTTTAGATCCAAACTGTTGGTCGTTGCCCTCTCTATTTCATCATTTGTCCTTTCACCTCAATTCATTTGAAAATGGGCTGTAGCTGAAGATTTTTGTATCTAATTTCGAATAATTTGTAAGTGGAACCCTCACTATCACGTCTTATGATTTGATTACTCAATCAGAGATGTGAACTTTAAATTAATGTTAAAGTATTGGATTCACAATGTAAAAACGAGTTAGCCAATGAGTGTTATTAGTTTTCAGTAGTTTATAATATATTGATATTAATTTATGGGAAATTCATTAAACACAATCTCTCAATTTGTATATTATTGTTGTGTTTGGGGTGACGAGGGAATGTTGAACTGTAGCATAAATCAACTGACAAGTATGTTCATTAGGGTGGTTCAAAAAACAAAAAAATGTTTTTTTTTGCTTTTAATTTGTCAAATGTTTTTACATGATATAAAAAAACATCCTCATAAAAGTTGAGTACTGTGGCTCATCATCATTCTTATTTTGGTTTCCCATTTGATTAACGTGGGAAAATTTGGTTTTTTTTTCAAATTGAAATTATATGTAATCAACTCAATTTTTTTTTCAAATAACAATAATATATTATTAAAGCTGACTCTTTGTGCTTTCCAAAACGGCATAATGATGTATTGATATCATAATTAGAAGATCAGTTAACGCCATCTGAAAAATACTGTATTTCCCCGTAGTAAGAAATTTCTAATTGTGATAATAATACGTTGTTATACAGTTTTGGAAAGTTCAAAGAGTCAGCTTTAAGAATATATTATGGTTATAAAAATCAAAATTTTCCGATGTGAATCAAATGTGAAACTGAAAAAAAAATTGCGACCTCTTAGAGATGAGCTACAGCGTTCAATTTATGAAAGGATTTTTTTTTTACATCATATAGAAAGATTTGAGAGGGTAAAGGCAAAAAAAAATAATAATTTTTTTCCGAACCAGCCTAATGTTTATACTCGCTAAATAAGTAGATACGCAGAAGCTATAGAAAAAATTTACATCTTTTACTATCTGTTAAGTCTATTTATTATATTTGTTATATATAAATCTGTTAAAAGAAATAAACATCTGTTAAATAAAAATGAAACGATTTAAAAACGTCATTTGAAATGCTATACGATTATGGTGGTGATACGAAAATACGATGGTTTCATGCAATTCTGCAGTGATATACACTTTAATTAAGCATTATATGTTTATACACATGTTATTATGAATTAAAAAATTATCGAGTTTGATTGAACAATATTTATTTCATTACATGTAATGATAGAACACTACGAAATCAAATATTGTTATTATTGAGTAATATGGAGAAGTGCAAATATACATACCGGTTGATGAATTGACATTTCTCAATATACAAATTAATAATTGATTGCTGATTATTATTGTGTCGAAAAAGCCTAATCAATTTTGTATATCGGAGGTAAATGATGTGGGTTTGTACATAAAATATAACACAGTATAAAAAAATTTTTTTCATGAACGAGTACTTCGATATTCTCAATAATTATTAAATCAATAAACAATGGGAAGCAGCATATTAATTTTCAAATCCATCCATTCAGACTTCACATATAAAATAGCGTGAAATAATTTGTTTAATTTCACGTTATTATGTTGTTATTTCGATAATCAATTTATTTGAGTGAAGTATAGTTTGTATACAATATTTGGATATTTACCAATGAATGATAATTAAATTGTTCTATATATCAATTGTAAAAATATAAAATCCATATAAATGATTGTTAAAGATATGAATTAAATTGTAACCAAAGACTTGAAATTTTTCAATGGTAGTTCATTATTTTTCATCAATGGAACGTGTGAAATAGTACACTGTGAAAGTGTACATGCAGAATATATTGAAAACATATCTGCATTTGTCACGCGAGAGATATATTTATACAACTTTGTCAAAATGGTTTCTTTTTTTTTTTTTGACGCTATTTTTTTCGCCTACCATCACATAAATATCATCTTTCATATACATATACCTGAATTCAACTAAAAGAGAGTATGTGTATATATAAATAATATTTATGGAGAAAAAAAAAAACTAGAGAAAAAGATTGCTTTTAAAAGTAATATGACGACAATTAAATAAAATTACGGTTTGCAATATTTTCTTGTCTTTGCAATATCGAATTATTATATTAATTATGTAAATAGAAGGAAAATTTGTAAAAAGGATCATGTCCACAAAATTTATTTAACGTGTCAGCGTTCCGCAAGTCTCGGCACGTCTGGGTATTTTTGCCAGGTGCGAGTGAACAGAGAGATCGAGGTGGAGTGCGCGCACACACATACACACATATAAGGGATTGGTTGAGAGGTCGCGACGGACCGAGTAAAGGACGCGACGCGGAGTGAGTATACATATATCTAAAGTGGGGTAGCGAACCGACACGCGGAAAGGAGAAGAAAAAGGAGAAGAAGTAAAATGTATGACAGCAGGGGTGATATGCCAGTAGCGAGAGCTGAGCATAAAAGGAGAAAGAAAGTAGTGTGGCGCAGGTGTGGTGGTGAGCATAGAATAAGAGACGACGACTTGCAAAAGGGGCATCACGCGGGTATACAAGAGAGAATCGAGAGAAGAAAGAACAGAGGAAAAATGGTAGAGGATGTGAATAAAAAAAAAAAGCCAGAGAGAAGACGTCGCGGTACAGAAACTCGACGGCGTAGACACAACTATACGTATACGTCCCGTCCCATCTCACTGACGAAGGACCGACGTTCCGGAGAATAATTGTCGGGCAAAAGCCAACGTATATGTCACTATTTTCCAATGGGAATATATACATACATATATATATATATTGTAGAGTGTGGATACTTGGAAAAAGCTTTAGTCTGGCATGCTTTTCTTCTTTGCGTTTTTTTTTTCCTTCCCTATCGTCGTGGACGTGAGACACTCACAAAAGTCGTTTGGTCGTAAGTTCGCGATACTCTCTGGGGTGTTTTGTGTGTGTACGTATATTTTTTTTGTCTTATGATTAAAATTTGTTTTTCATATCACATGACTAATAATATATATTATAAATACATGTGATGTAATTTTTTGAATAAATGAACATGATTAATTGTATCGTAAAATTGTTGCGCCTTGGTGACAGCTGGGCGTTGTCGTCATGACGCGAAATAATAATGAAAATTGAAAGAGTCGTATGTTTGTGCTCGTGGGAGCACCAATGTTTCGTAATTTTTCATCAAAAGAAACTTGGATTGTTGATACGCCAAGCACGGAGTTATAGCTAATAGCTAAGGGTAAAATTTCTCATCATTCCGACGACTTTTTAATCAAATTTATCATGGCCTCGATAAAGTTTTATAATCATCGAGGAGTTTTCTTCGATGTCAATTCATGCGCGCGCCACACCATCGAGTGAGCAAATGAATATTACCCTTTATCTCGCACCTATAACCCCTTTCTCCGATGGTAAAGTCACTTAATCCCTCTTCCAATGCTTTGCGCCTTACTCTTTACATATATATACACCTATATACATACATATCTATGTATATACTTGCACTTACTCATTTCTATAGTACGCTCCATTCTGCCGTAGAAATAGAATTCCTTTTAGAGAATTCCAGGGTATCTAATTCGGATGCACATTCAGTGTATGTGAGACTTTATAGACATGCTGGAATGAAGCAGTGCATATAGGTTCAAACATGTATATATATATATATATATTTACAGATGACGAATATGAATTCCCAAAGACATGATACCGTCCACGCCAATTTCCATACCTCAAACGTAAAATAATTCTATATATACCATATTCTACTAATTGTATTTGTGCGGCAAAAAGCTTAGGTAATCTATTCATATATAAAAGTATCATCTCATATTTTTTTTTACAATGTATATAAAAGTTTTTACATTAATTAATTGGAATATATTCCTTCTTGCGTAAAATATATATATATATATATATATGTGTGTAGTGATTAAATACGATACGTTGAGAAGATGGTACGAATAAAGGCAATGAAAGGAGATAAAAGAAGGAAAAGAGAATTATAAAGAGAAAATCCAATTATCATATTGGAATTGTATAACTAGGCATGTAAATTTTATAAATGTTTTATTTATGATGAATTATTTATTACACGGGTTTATGGATAAAAAATGTGAAAATGCAACATGAATTTCGACATGTATACATTCGATTATATGTATAATCCTCAATAATCGAATATGTGTGTGGAATTATATTCTGCTTTTTTTTTTCATGCAAAATCATATATGTCTGTACTTTGTTCATTGATGATTTGTCGTTAGATGTATTTCGTTATCTGTTTTTTTTATCGTGTATTGAATTAAATTATGGTGAGTTTGGTAATATATAACATATACGATGATGAAATGTTCAATTAAAGATATTTCACTATTTATTTTAATGTTTTTTTTAGTTATACTTAAATTTTATTTACAAGTACAATGGTTGTTTAGAATTGGTGGTTGGTTCTCTCGGCGAGAGTTATTCTGACACTGTTGATCATAAGAAGTTGTTGCTTAAAGGTAAACTAATTTTCAAAATGGTGGACAATGATGTGTTCGTAAAAAATAACTGTTGATAGATACAAATGAAAAGGAAACCGGTATAGGACAAAAAAGGGACGACAAAAAATATAATGGATAGCAGGATAAAGAGGTACCTAAGAATTTTCTAACGATTGAGTAAATTAGACTCGTAAATTTTAAGTTTAATCAGTCCCAACAAATAATAAATCGTGAGAATTTAGAGCTATAATGGATTGAGCTACATGAGAATAATAAAAATATTATGAAATATGAGGAAAATTGTAACTACTTGGGGAATTTGTCGAGGGACTTTTTCTTGGCCTTTTCAAGCAAAATAACATGTGTTCTAATTCTAAAAATACACAATTATAAACTTGAAGTGAATCCAATAAATATAAATACATTATAGCGATTGATACAACAAGACATATTGTCGAGAGTATCTGCAATATTCTATCTCTACTGAACAGTCACTGCAAAAACTATCAGTGATTATGACTCGTCAGCAATTTATAAGAGTGTATTGGAATAATTGACCATCCAGTAGTATGACTGTACATATGACGATCCTGAATCCAACTTTCGATGTATAATAATATTTGATATAATTCACGATTTCATGCTGTCAAATGCAAAAATAGATGCAATGAAGAATTTGAAAAAATTATTCTAATTTGCTAATTAAGAATCATTCGTCGTTTAAATGAAACCACAATTTTTTTTCGTCTCCTACTATGACGTTGAGAACATTTGTATATTTTAAGAAAATACATCTTTTCAAAGTAATTTTTATCGTGTATATTCCACAGTGAGGGTTTGAAAAAAGTCGATTTTTTTTCTTTTTGTATTTTTTCATTCTACAAACTCTCAAAAATATGTTTGCAAAAGGATTTCAGAAAATTCATTCATTTGAGGATGTTACTGGGCTTAGAAATTTGACGCGCACAGAGCGGCGAATTTTATTGCAATATTTTAAACCCGTTTTTCCCAAAACCACGTTCTTCAAATCGGTATCCATGATATTTCGAGTTTCACTCAATCGATTTACTTCAAACATTCAAATTATCTTCGGGACACATGCGGCTATCTGCGGCACCGCGATAATCTTGATACGATTCAAAATTTTTCTTTTAACAAACATTTAATTTGAAAAAAAAAAACATATATAAAAATCGCACATTTCACTTTGTATTGCGATAACTTTCGTAATTTCAAACATATTAACTTCTCGGTGGTCCCGACGATCGCTAATAGGGTAACAATTAACCACAATTTTGAAATTTATCTTTCAGACTCTGCAGAGGACTGCAATCATGGGTACCATTCACAATTTCTCTTTATTTTTTTTCAAATAAATGGAAAATATTTTTGAATTGAAAGCTCATATAAATATATGAAGAGAAAAAAAAAATTGCAATGTCTTTCGCGAATCCCGAGAAAAAAATTTCATTAAATGATGCTTCAATCAAAGCGCTCATCCCGGAATACTCCTTTAAATAAGGAAAGTGAAATGATAATGAAATTACGATAGTTCTATTATATTGTAGATATATATTGTAGTCAATAATTAAATTATATATTTATAAAAATAATCTGTATATTAATTAATAATGATTGTACAAGTTGACTTGAACATAATGGAAGGCCCTCTATTATTCTATGTTCTATTCGGCGGAAATCGATTTCTGTTAGGGAATAAAAATTTTCGTCAACGCTTACATAATCATTACATTAAAAAATATTAATGTATAGCTTATTTGCAATGGTTTCATCGTTACAAATTTTTAATATCGCTCAACGTTTTGAAGAAAGAAGCCTGTCATTGCACTGCAAACTCATTTTCCGCTCAACTTGGCGCTTGGTTCGGTGTTACGATAGATCAAATATACTGTTTTTTTTCCACCATTTTTTTTTCTCTCATTAATTATTAATATTCATATTTCTTATTATATTTCTTCTCTACTCTTATTATAGATAAATATATCAATAAGTTTTGAAAATAAAAGACAGGGTTTATCAAGATTTTTTCGCAGCATTCCGACTTTTTGCTTTCGGTTGACAGAAAGATCTGAAATTGCTTCAAAGGAATTTGATATTCAATTTTTCCATAAAGTAATATTATGATTTACTACGAAGAATTATCATCGAATTGAATGAATTTTTTGTCATACATCTAGAAAAAAAAAGAAAAATGTCAGATTATGGATTTTGCAATTTTAAAATAATATTCATTAAATATTTTTGAATAAACACTGAATTATTCCGAGAATTTATAAAATGTTATAGATTTCATAAAAATATTCAGACAAAAAAAAAACAAATTTCTGCGTTCATCAATTTTAAGCCCAAATTGCAAGACGTAATTTTTTACAACGCTTTGATTTACTTTGCACAATACATAGATGAGGGAAATGCCACTATTTAAAATGGGCCACTTCTTTTTCAAAATTCGTGAAATGTTAAGGATAAAAAAGTATGGTAGAGATATTCGTAAATGAAAAATCAATTGGAATTTTTGAAATATTTCGAATTTTGATGGAATTGGATGGTTAATCAATTTTGTAGATCTTCAAATTAGTTTATATGATGTATTTCAGCCAAAAAAAAAAAAAACTTACTCTCTAATTATTCGTATATACATATATAACATATATAAATTCTGACTATAGTTACGACCTGGAATATTATTCCATTTCTCTTAGTAAAACCATATAAAATTATTTATTCGAATATCACACATGGTTTTAAAATTTTTTTTTTATGAATTTTTACCAATACTCCAAAGTTATTTCACCCGCCCAGATGAATTACTGCGCGAATCATTCGAATACGCATTATTCTCCTGTGCACCATTGCAGCGACTCTCAGCTCGTTATTCCTTTAACGAAGTGGAAATTGCCAGAGGCTCGTTTGTTCGTGACATTTTTTTTTTACTCATTTACGATTTGAAAACGATTTTTCTCTCTGCATATATGTACATATATAGACATTATATATTTGTTCGGGTATATAGGTATATGCATGAATGCATATAGAGGAGTATGGGGCAAGACCGGCTGTGCTTTAACACTGTAAATCCAATCTGGTGTTGCCTCATGCGCTTCCCTGAATGCTACATGTTTGGAATTGTGTTGTAAAAAATGATAAGCCAAAAGCAGAGAGAACGAGGAAGTAGAAAAAGAATGGAGTAAACGGGCCCGTTGGTCAGGTACAAATTGCTTGTACGCTATATACAATCAGACTCAGATGGAAACTAGTCTTGGGAATTAGGGAAATATGACGTAGAGATATAGAGAGAGGGGATGTGAAGTGAAACTTGCATTTATGGCGACATATATACATATATATACATATACTCATATCGTTTTGCTCTATATATATGAGGCAAAGGTCTGTTTCGTTGATATTTTAACGCACCGAGCCCGAGGCTCAAACCAACCCCACCAACTTTACAATCCAACCAATCCCTTTGTTGTCCCTCTTCTAGCCGTTCTATTCTCGATTCTATTCTGCCTCTACCCCTCTCGTATCTTATACATACAACCGGTCACCTATATACATATATATACCTCGTTATATATATATATATATATCTATATACCACTGTTACGCATTAACCCTCTGTTTATGAGGTTCAAAGATTCGCTTGTTGCAACACCTGGGGCTTATAATTCGCAAGGGACTATTATATTGCTACAGTAAACTAAGTTACTTGTATATATATATGATTTCATTGCGTATTTGTTCAATACTTTCAATATATGTTATATAAGTATGAACAATATGCACAATTGCAGTACCTAAAATTTTTGGAAATTACTTGATGTGGTTATGCTTATCGGGTTTTTAGACTATTCCGTATCTATTGAAGATGATGGCTGGATTACTTGATCTATTCGACTTATTTTTAATATATACGTATACAATAGAATATAAATCGCAGATATTGGTATGCATACGTATGTATGTGTAGGTGGATGAGACCCAGTGGGTCCCAGCAATGTTCGATTATATACTCGGATAATGCTTATATATATATAATATATGTATGGAATAAGTTTCATAACGCGACTTCGGAATAATACAGGTTTAAGCACGCGTTTGCCTTCTTTTATTGTCATCGGTTCGATAACGAGACAGTGTATATATATATATATATATGTATGTATTGATAGAAGGCGACAAAGATGGCAGCGGGACAGTAGGTAAATATATTTGTGTAAAGATGGGTGGAAATATATTATAGATTATGGCTGTGAATGTATAGATGCATGTATAAAGATTGCGATATAGACAGTAATGATTGTTCGCGTGACGGGACGGTAAATGCAATTACTCGCATGCGAACGGAAATCGGGCGATTTTAGAATTTAGTATTTGTTGGCGACTGGCACGATACACACAAGATATTATAACAGTATTGTATATAAGTTTAGTACATATTTATATGTACTAAACTTTATGTACATCGGAGAGCAGCAACGTGAATCAATATAGGTACATATGTAGTTAGGTAGGTATTAATTGGTTAAAATATTGCATTGTGTCATACAGATAAGAAGTTGAACAATATAGAATATCTATTTATTGATATATCCACAGACTCTGTGCACTTATTGCAAAATGTGAGCGAGACCAATCTATATCATGTGAAAAATTAATCAAGTAATTATACATTTTAATATAATTTTGAAAAATCTTTTTATAATAATCATTAAAATTTAAGGAATTTTTTTACGTCTTCAGTTTTTTCATTTGTTCAAGAATTTGCAGTGAGCCCATGACATATACGATGCAATGTGACATTGCAATAAATAGTCATGAAATGAATGTTAAATAAAACTGTAAGTTTATTCATTTGAAATAATTTCACTTTTTACCACAATTTTTTGTGTTAACACTTTGGGTAACCATCTAAGAATGGTTCATCATAAGACTTTATAGCGTTATTGATACCATACGAATTTTTAATTTAAATAACTTTTTTATTCTTATTTAAATGCAAAAGAACAAATTGAACATTATAAAAAATAAAAGATATTTTTATCTTTCTCATTATCAACGGCAAGTTCCATATCTCGCTCATTTCATCTCATTCTTACATTTTTGTAATTTTATATGTGTCTACATTTCAAACATCACATATACTAAAATATAAATAAAATTTTTGTAACTGTAAAATCATAAGACATACCGTGCGCCATGTAATCTTTGACCTCATGATTTACACTTACAATAGATTTCATTAAGAAATATATCGATGAAATCGCAGTATTACGTCAGCAACTTCTTACGGTGAAATTATTGAAAAAATGAAAAATGCATTTTTTTGAATTTGTTTAAAAAATAAAAATCTCTGAGCTATCCGCACTTCAGGCAATAGTCGATTGCCATATTAGACAAGAGTTGAGTACTTCAGTTACGGATGGCAGTGTTAGTTTTAACTATAGCTGAGGGGCCGATATTACATGCATGGCCCTCATATGGACCAATACCTTCATATATATATATATATAGTGAAGAGAAAATAGTACCTTATTTTGTTTTTTTTTTCTTTTTTTTTTTCATCATGAAACCCATTCACGTTATTGTTATGTTATCCACAATGGTTGCGGTGAAAAAAAAATATAGGTCACGTAATCTGGATAATAGTTCAACAAAAAAGTGTGCGATTTTTAACATAACGATATTGGAAGGATCATAAAATGCAATGCCACATTTCCATCGAACTTTTATATTATCATGATATTATGATAATTTTTATATACATGACATTTATTATATATTAGGACCGTGAATAAGTTCTCGCTATTTCTTTCAAAGATGGCAGTAGTAGTACTCCGTGCATGGAATTTCGAATGGGAACGCATATGCAAGGAAGTACTGTATCTAACCTTAAATTTCGTTGTATGATAGTTCACTTCAGTGTAAACAAAGTAATTTTTTATTAGTTCTGAAAATGTCCACTTTTGTGCCAAATAAAGTGTAATTGCGGGGAATTTTATTGCACTACTTTATTCAAAAGAAATCTACAGCTGAAGCACATAGAATTCTTGTTGAGACTTATGGTGACAATGCTCTGTCGGATACGACATGGAGAGACTGATTTCGCCGTTTCAAAAATAATGATTTTGAACTTGAGGATAAAGAACGTTCTGGCGCACCGAAAAAATTTCAAGACAAAGAATAGGAGGAATTACTTGATGAAGTCTCTAGTGATGGGCAATACTTTAAATGAAATGTTTTTGTTCCTTATATTTTAAACAAAGTTTTTATATTGTAAAAAAACAGCAAGAACTTATTCAAGGTTCTAATACATATTTATCGTATTATGGAGGATTGAATATACGTATGAGTGCATTCCATTCTAATGACACGTCAATAGTATTATTCATAATATTTAATATTTTTTAGTAATCCAATAAATCAGTAATAAAAAATAATAATCTCTAAGTATTTATATTACATATAGAGGAATAATATTTATTATATATATATATAATAGAGATGATGTATAGCTATATGTACTTAAATATTACGCATATATATATATGAATTGTGCACGAGTTATATTGAAACGTGAGGCGCTGATGAGGCTTCGATCATTATAGTAACTGTACACTATATAGATTTATACATGTATAGATGATGCTTTGGAACAGGCAAAATTAGTTCCCTGTTCGCTCCATGAATTTCCACCACATTCGTCTTATCCGGTAACACAAATTATTGCATAACGTTACAGAGTAGTTTAATTTAACGCGTCGCATTACTCACATGTCGTGTATAGAAACGCCAGTCGTGCATCGACACGATGAGAGTGCAAGCGTTATCCCAAGCGCGTCATCATCAGTAGTCTCTATATATCTACCATATAAACAAAAAGTATTCAATGTAAAAATTAACCATCTTCACGGTTATTCACGCTCTAAATATTATCATCAGTTTACTTGCAACATATTTTATCACCATTTCATGTGGAATATATCGTAATTAACAGTATATATATATATATATTTATTCAAGAATGATTGGAAAAAATGGATGTAGAGCGAATAAGTAGAATTAAAAGCTCACCTGCGATAGCAGAATCACAATTTAACTGGATTTATAAACTGAAAAATTAATTATTAACTTTATGATATAAATTGTGAAAAAAGCATTGATAATATCTATATATAAGGCAATATATATTCATTGGAGATATGGGTAGTCATAATAAAATAATAATTGATATGAATATGTGTATAGATTTATTAGTATGTTTATTAGTATTGTTTGAAAGTGAAAATTTAATGTATATGTATCTTTAGTAGATAATTTCATTGCATTATTATGAAATCGGTGAGTAGTAAATTCACTGTACGTTAATAGCAAGTATAAGTTTGCTGAAGTTTAGCGGTGTTTGTGAACGAGATGTGCGAGCGGTGCGAAAGAAAAAGAAAATAAATAACGGGGTCTATACGTTAAAGAATGAAAGGTGGGAGGCAGAAGGGGTGCAAAAAAAAAAATAATAATATAAAAGAGAGAAGATGAGGAAGAGTGAGAACGAAAGTTTTAATACCCGTCTTGACTCCCTATGGTGCGCTATATTTCCATGAACTTATTGCCACCTGGCAGGATACTCGCGAAGCTTTTTGCAGGACACGTGTTGCCCGGACGTATTCCAAGCCAAAACTTATTCACCCACGAGAGTATATCTATCTATATAGTCTTAACGATATTTCATGTACATGATGTGTCGACACAATACGAGTAAAATTTTTCCATACAATGAATTAATCAGTATATAATTCACGATGCAATCAATCCTGTCAGCAGTCCCATTCTCATTCTTTCTCTAAATATATTAAGCATAGGCATAGGTATATAAATACATAATACAGATGTATCTATGTATACATACTATTCACGTTATCCAGTTATATGCACGGGACTAAATTTTCATGCTCTTATAAAATCTCAATACATATTTTTACATTTCAATTTTATCATTCTCAATTTTTATGAATACAGTTTATATAATTATGGTATATGCCTTTATGGCGTATCACCAACCATATCCTGTCGTTGAAGAAAAAAATTATTGCAATGTGTCGACAGTATACAGTGTGGAAGATGATCCCGAAGGGACGGAGCGATACGTTGTCTCACATAACATAGACGTACAGGATTTATTTTGATATGGAAATGTTGAATAGACGCAATTGATCGCCATTTTTCACAATTCGAATACAATGTCTTTTTTTTTTATTACGTTGTATTGATCTGAAAAGTATATATACATATATAAAGACATTCAAGTATAATGGCATGAGTAAATTAATGCACATCGGGTGACGAGAAATAGTAACGCCTCTTATAATGTATGCGTAACACATTGACGACAGTACAGTAATTCGCATGAGAGCGAGTGACATACTCGTGGGACGGTGTCCCTATACACTTGGATGAGCACTAGCGCACATACTATCGTTCAGCAGTGATTTATGAATTGAAAGAGCCAGTATACATACACTACTATGTAAATTATAAACAAGAGAGACGATACACATATAGAGTACATAGTGTGTCGACAATTCAACATTGCACACTGGCGCAATGCATGTATTGTACAGTCTACAGATATATATATATATATATACATGGCAAAACAAAATACATATAATACACGTTTCAGTTGCATTCCGCGACACATAGATATCATATATGTATTACATAGGATATGTATAATGGTACTTGGTTTCAATGACATCTCTATATATACGTACTTGACATTTAGCATACATATCAACATATTGTATATTATATATTTTTATAAAACTTATATGTATATATATGTATATGTTACAATATAAAATGTCTCTCGTTACATATATTGTACTCTACAAGCAATAGCCATCTCTGTATGTCATCTGCTCGGAGGCATAAATAGACGAATGAAAAAAAATGCACTTTCTCGCTTCCAACAGAAATTCGAGCGTGAATGCCAGTGTAGTGCACGACCTGTCTGCCCTGATGGCATCATCATTTACCTTTCTTTTTTTTTTTTTTGTTTTTGCCTCCTTTTTTTCTTTTTAGGTATCCTCTACTTTTACTACATGCAGCTTATTGTGAAAATAAACTGCACTGTGTAAATGTTAAATTTTATAATTTTAAAGCAGATGAATGAATTTTATTTGGAAATATGGAAAGAAGAAAGGGTACGATGGAAATATGTGACAACAATGAAAGATATTTTCATTGTGCATTATTTTTTTTGAATGTAATTGCAGCACTTGTGTGAAAGTACTGATTAGCGAATAGCAACTAGGTGAGTATGTAGGTGGATATTAATTTGTGTTATATTTATTTTTATGAATCGGAGACTTGAAATCACATTTATATGACTTACTTTTATAACTTGACAAACATATTGTCAATCTTCATTATGGTAAAAAATATTGCATCAATTTAATTTAGACATGTTGGTAATATGTGAAAAAGTAATGGATTAACTGAATAGAACTGATAAGACATCCTGGTATTTTACTATTGATTCGATGATTTCGCTTATTTAAATCGTATGTTGATCGAATATCGGTCTGTAAATAAATAAACTATTTTTTTGGAGAACATAAACCAAGGAAATTTCAGTATTTGTGATTGCATTAATGAAAATTGGGGTTTGCGTAGACTCATTTTAATTGATTCAATTTATTTATTTTGTATTTTAATTTGTTAATACTTATTGAGTATATATTAATTAGGTAGCACATTCAAACAGAGAGAAGGGGATTTTTTAAATACTTCAATTTATTTGCTGATAGCTTACTGATAGTTTTGAGTTTTCTGTTATTTAAAATTTTTATATTTTTCGCTTTTCCAATAATGAAGACCGCTTTAAACATAATTTAATGAATGGAATTCTTCAGTATTAACTAACTTTACAAGATTATATTTCAAAACGGATTCACATCTTGAGTTAAACGTTAATGCTGACGAAAAGGACGTGATTGCACAGTCCACGTTGACATTTGCAATGTGAATATTTCGAAAAAAATATTTTATTACGTGGAAATAAGGGGAAAGATCGGTCCAGGCTCTATATACATATATATATATATATATATATCTAGAATGTAAATGGGAGGGAATGACTTATCTCCGAGTTCCTCGAGGACATATATACTATTTGGTCGTTCATTTAATGGACATGCGCGTTCCAATCTTTCACGAGGTTGAAACCTCTCTACTGTATACTCCAAGTTACCAATAACCGTCCGTGGCACTTCTTCGATTCATCCCCCAATCCTCTATCCTACTCCTTTATATATACTCTTATATACTATCCATCTCATTCCCCCATTCTCTTATCCTTTCTTTATATTCACCCTTTTTTTTTCAATCGTTAAACAGAAATGTGGCATATTCCCTGCAGTACGCTACACTGTGCTGTCGACAGATAGATATGCATATTCAAAATTGAACTGAATGAAAGGACTCGTCGTGGACGGCTAAAAGACCAGTCTACATACAAAAATGGCAGTTGACACACGTGCAATTTGTATGCAGCATATACTGATATGTCCGTATACGCACAAACACACACACACACACACACACACACACACACACATTCTCTCATGAACCTCAATAACAATCTCTAATATATAGTATTTGTTTGAATATTCAAATTTTCTATAGGTTATATGCATTATCGACTTGCTATTTTCATTATGAATTCTGATATCGTATATAATTGTCGCAGTCATAGAGCGCAGAGTTATTATTACAAATCATTTTACTGACTATTCACAGTAGCAATTTTGTCAATTTATCGTTCAAGCATCAACTCAATATGAAGCTACGTCCTGGATATAAATCCTCAACGTTGATTATAATTGGTTTGCTCCATTAATAGGCAAACAGAGTGTCTTATATTGTGGATTAATTATTTTTATCATTTACTTTTGGTCCAACGATTATAATATCAGATTATGCTTATTTAGGAACATTGATAGTCACCGCTATGTGTTCATGCGGTTAAAGTGGCCCATTATAACTTTATTGTACTCTATATGTATATGTTTGGAAGCAAAATAGAGGGATTCAACACATGCCCATTTCAATTGATGAAATTGTCGATTATTTGAATATTATAATTGAACAAATGACTGAATTTATCTGCGTGAAGATTCAATATAATTGCACATATGTAAACAGTCTTTTACAGTTCAATATTAGTAAATGATAAAATTAGTGCGGCAAATGATAAATTGAGTATAGATAATTGTAGAAAAATGGTGCCTGTGGCACTTTACTATTCAACATGGCCTTTATTATTCAATTGTCTCTGTCAAGCTCTGACTAAACGCTCATAAGGTGATAAGGTACTAGGTTCAAGAATCGGAATAAGACTGGAATCTGATGGCTCTCTCAATCATACATAATTTATCGTAATATAATCTACACATTCCCGGAATTTATCAGTTTGATGAACCTTTGTACAATAAAATTAATCATAAAAAATTATCTGTCATTGAAAATTTTCAGGTTATTCTGACTTGGTGATTTTGAAAATGAAATTAATTTCGTATTGCGTTATGTCATGTACATGATTTGTAGAATTTTTAAATGACTCGTATAACAAAAGTTTGAATGATAAAAGTAGTTCAATAACAAACGTATTGACGTAGACATTTTTACAGCGACTCACAGTTGATTCAGACCTGGCACAGGACTTGAATACTATGTGGCTTCACAAGATCTGGCACTCCACTCACAATCGAGAATTTATGTAATTGTTTTAACCAAGTGCCAAGCAGGCTTCACTGAACTACAATGTGGTATTTGATACAAGCTTAACCAACACTTTACTCTAAACATCAGCGTTCAACAAATTCATTTCTCGTTGTCTGATTTATATATTGAAACTATTCTAAATCGACCGATGTATTCAAACTTTTATTCGCAAATATTTGTGGTGAAAATTTTTCGAGTCTTTGAACGAGACCGAGGATTAAAGCACGACTGGTATTCAATGCTATCACTTCGGAAAAAATCCCGTGCGATTATTCATTCATTTCTGACGATTCCAAATCGATTGGTATATTTCGCATTCAATGAAAAAAAAATTTTGTTAAAACTTATATCACAGAATGACAATTTAATTCAAATTCTACAATAATCTCATCTACACATATGAATTATTCCAACCCACATCAATATATATGAATTAAATGATAGCTGAAGTACATATAGAAGGCGAAACACGTCACGGAAATATTAAACCGGACAATAATATCTAAACATGGTGAAACCTCAGCATACAGACATAGTGAAATCCTGGCGTTTAAACTTATCTGGAGCCAGATGTCCATAAGTTTAGGCCGCAGCCGTCATTTCAGTCTCTCACCAAATTCCGCTCCGAGTAATATTCAACCTTGCATCAGCCATATCTAGGTGTGAACAACCAATACTCAATTCCCACTTGAATTTACAACAGAAAGTGTTGGGCTAAATGGACATAGGATAGAGTTGAATTATAGCGTATTTTAGTTTAAGTTAACAGTTGTCTGTTGACTGTTGAGGAAAAAAAAACAGCGACTGGAAGTGAAATACTGAGTAGTGATAATTAACGAAGCGAAATACATAACAATGTATATGAGCATTTGCTAAATATATATGCATAATAGAAAGAAACGATTTTTATTATATGTGTGAAAGATGTTAAATAAATTTAATTAATGCAAAATGATATCACATCAATATTTCTTGTAGTTCATACAGATATGACTTCTCGAGGATACATCCTAACCTTAATTTCATCGTTTATTTTCCCATTAGCGAATGATGCTGCGATCAAAAGAATATCGGTAAGTATTTTTCTTCTCGCTCAATCTCAATTACTAATTATTATAAATTTCAATCCTATTATGAAACTCAACCCAATTTTCAACAATAGTTATCTTCTATTTTTGATATATTTGTATTTTAAATAATTACATACATTTATGTTTTTGTTTTTTTCTTTTTTCATGCAACTCAATCATTGATTTGTGAAACGAACGGTGGGAAGCGATTGATATTTTTTTCTTTCCCGACGGTTATTATTATTACTACTATTATTATTATTCCATTTAGTCTCTATCCGGAATATTGGAACTGATGGAGTTAATACGCATATGGGTATATATATTCATTCAAGTACATATATAGGTGTTTTATATCAATTGTTATCCGATGAAAAATAAAAGAACATTTTCACAAATAAAGCAACGAGAAATGAAAACAAAGCAAAAAGAGGAAAATGTTTGAAAATATATGTATATTGTATTTTTTTCATCATTTTTTTTATTTAGTTGTTGGTTCCATTTTTCCATTTGTTTCATTCACCCGGTTTGAGGCTCGTCCGCGGAGTTGGACGCGCTGCGAATGGGCAGAGACAAACGCCAGGCCTTGACAGGGATTCAAGTGATTAGTCGCCGAGTGTTCTCTGCTCACTCGATTCCAATCCTTCTCTAATCATTCTTTGTCTAGCGTCATCGATTGTTGACCCTCGAATACATACATAGCTATATATATATATCTATATCGACTAGATAGTATTCGTGCGGTGTGAACCGAAAAATAAAAAGTAGTTATACAATGCAGAATGAATATGAAAAAACGATGATTCGTCTGATAAACGATGAATTGAGTTTGTCGATTTTTTATTTGTAAATCAGTACAAGAAATCGAAAGATTATTCCAATTCATTCTGTATAGAATACATGGAAGACGAAGGAATAATGTTTTGAAAACAAATGGACAAATAGCTCGTCAGCGACTGCATCTATATGCATTACAAGTACATTATATTTACATCATATGTGTACTTTACCCCTTTATTATACGGCATTTACGCGATCGTGCCTCTAATGCTTTAAATCTTTCACACTTCACTTAGTCACGGATGGACATACACAAGTTCACATATGTATATATTACATATAATTTTTAATTGTGCTATTTTTATATGAACGTGTACATACTTGCGTATCGCGTCCTGATGTTGTTGTCATAAACGTGTCTCCCTGAATATCCTCTGCTCTAGTTATGTATTATGTATTTACTCATACATATAGTGTATGTACGTATATTCAATATGTTTCTGCATATATTTTTCTAATTGAAAATATATTAATTGTGACAATCGAACGATAAGACAATAATGATTTTTTGAGCTGCAACATAATGAACATAAATTTGTAATTATGCACATCTATAGTTTTAATTGTATGATCAACCGTTAAAAATGAACCATACATATTTCAAATATAAATGAAATTGAATAGTAGTTCAATAAATTTTGTATCATAATGATATTATTATCATGGAAAGAATGTTTTTTACTAGCTTTAATGGTCAACTGTTTGCATTGAAAGAGATGAAAATGAAAATGAAATAAATGCCTTTATTCAAATTACGGATTACAAGAATTCGATACATTATAGGAGAATGTGGGGTGATATCGACATATCGAGTAAAATCGATTATTGTAAAATCTCATAAATTTTGCGACATAGGAACAAAATGTACTGAGCAACCAAGAGATGAAATCGAATGTCCATAATTTATGAGGCTATTCTGGTGTCATCAGTCCTCGTGTGTTCATGCTGATGGTTTTTATTATCTCTTGAACATTCTTATATAAATTGTGCTACGGTTTGATATGGTAAGGACAGGTTTATATTTTCGACATGTATTGAATTTTACGTTGCTGGGATACATCGAATATTTTTTGATAATTTTAGTCAAATTTAAAAATTGAATGTCTTCATTCAGGTAAAATCAATCATGCTGGTCGATATTATTCAACTTGATATTCACCCATACCAGACATGGTGTCATTAGTAGTAGCTATTTTAAATCAAGTGCGTAATATATATAAATATATTGTGACAAAATTTAATTTCAGATGCCGCGAACATATATTCGAAAAACTAAATGTACTTTTTTAGGCCCATGCTGATTGTACCACTGTGGAATATGCATCAATGTATATTTGAGACTGATATCGGGGCCAATCAATGTTGAAATATGAAAATTAAATGTATTCAAAACTACTACTGTTTGGTCGATATTATCTGATTTTAACATATTTTTTAAACTGTAGCTATTAAAAAAAATATTTGTATGTTTACTAAATCAACAAAAAAATCTTGTAGTAGACAAAGTGAACAAGTAATTTTATCGTTTTGAGAATTTTATTACAAAAGTTACTTGTTGAAATTTTTAATAGCGTTTAAGTGGTTGATATTCCCCCATGTTCCTCTATTTGATATGATATTGTAATTCATTTTTTCAAATAAACATTGTAATAAAGAAACAATTGAATTTGTATTTATTCGTAAAAGTTCAATCGAAAAGTGTCTCACGAATTTTTTAAAATATTTAAATACTAAAAATGAATTTTTCGTAGACAACGTCTTTGCTATTTCACAAATATATAGTGACATGTGAGATCAATAGTGTATATGAGTGATTCAACAATATATAATTAAGAGATGGTAAATGGTGGAGAAAAATCGTCGAATGCAGTTAATTTAGTTTTGTGCACTTATATAATATATTCATATGACAGCGACACATTACTTATACATTCGTCTTGTCCTTGGAATGTCTTCTCATTTTTAAAAGTATCTCCTATTTTTCATTGTACGCAAACGCCACTCACTGACTCTTCCCCCCACGTGCTATTCGTTCACAATTTATATAGCACATAGTGACAAATTATACCGTTACTTGTTCTCACGATACGAAACAGTGAGTGTGTGACAGTCTTTGCATTCTCAAATTGAGATAAAGAAAAAGTATGCGCTATATACTTTTCCAATTAGTGTGCTAATAATAAATTTTGTTACAGGATACGATGCATTATAGACTTTTGTCAACCGACTGTAGGTCACAGATGTGTTTACTTTTTAATATATATTTATGTGATAGCCTTTAGATTTATTTTTACTTGAAATAGTCGAAAAAAAAAAATTATATTATATTCGATTCGTTTTATTTTCCATTTTTCTGTCATTACAACATATAGTTTGAGTATATTTGTTTCTATCACTCACATAACAACAATCAATTATTGTATATAAATATATATTTCGTGGTTTGGATGAGGATTTTGGTACAGGCGGTGAGATAGCGGCAAAATAAGCGAGCGTGAGAGTTTCTTGTCTTGCAGAAACATTGTCGTACCAGTCGAGTGTGACTAATCGAATCCGGAAAATACATATGTCAATCGTCTTGTCATGGTGATTTAACTTTGCTGAATTTTTTTCCACTGAATCGATGTTTTATATGTATACTCATATCATGTACACATACACACGCTTCATATTCACATAGACATATTGTTACCATTTTCTTATACGTTCATCTTTCTGTTTATTCATGCAATTCCGTATAGGAAATCGATTAATTTTACGGCTCATCTTATGTACAATGTATGTAAGCTGTACGATGGTTGACGGTGATAATATAAAAAAAAATAAGAGGAAGAGAAGGAGAATGTGAGTGGTTAGGATAAATAATGATATTGTCAACGATATGATGTGGATCTACGCTCATCTAAAGAAATATGTACTTATAAGAAAATGTAGAATATGAAATAAAATGAGAGTATGAAGGATGCTGCAACCGCTACATTCTTTTGTCAAAATTGAAATACCTATGTTCGATAGAGAACGCACGGCGCGGTATCAGAACACACCTCTTATATCGTGTCTGATAAATATTTTCAACCAAATTCAATTCATAACTTTACTACACTTTTTATCCATTACTCTATTCTCATCCAGTCCTGTCATCATTATAAATATATGAAGAAATGGGATTTGGTGAAGCGGTTAATTTAAAATTATTGAAGCTTTATAAGATTGACGTAACAGTAATTTGGTGTATGTGTTAGTATATATCATGTTTGTATTATATCAATTGAGAGTTCTTTCCTGTGCTCCTTGGTAAGGATCGCTTCGTTGCAGTTTGCAACTTGATGGTGGATACTGGTTGGTCGTTGTGTTGTGATCTCCGTCGAAAAACTCTGAATCTCTGAATGACTGAATGAATTCTCGACATGAAAGGTGCCGACTTTTCCTTTGGCGAGTCTCCCTCATTGGCTGGTGATGGTGTGGAAAGGGCAACGTTGAACTCAGTTTCTCTGCTGCCTGATTGGATCGCTAGTACTCATGCCCATAAAAAATGGGCCTTCTCCTCTAACGTCAATGGAAAAACTCAGTATAAATTGTGGCATTTGTAGTTGTCGTTTTTATGTTCATTTTTGCTTCAATATTCCAGCACCTTCCAAATCATAATTGCTGTTAATTTCTATATATTATTTTAGCTCCTACACATATATTGTATGTATTATATTTATTTGTGTAAATTTTAATTATTAAATAGTTTCATTGGATTCCTTCGCCGGAAATGGTTCAAGAAAATTCGGATAAAATTAAATAAAAAATTTTGTTTTTTTCTTTTTCATCATCAAGACACTGGGTCATTCTTAGTTTATAAGCACAACGTAAAAAACATTGTATCGATTATTGATATTATGTCAACAGATTTCATCGACTACATGATAATTGAATTCTTCTAGCAATTATTTTCACATAATGTGACATTTTATTATATTATTTTTCTTAGTGCGCCAATATTTCAATAATTATATCGTCCATAATTGAGCAATTGAAATTATATTCTTTACATGTTATGACACGTTATTTTAATTGGTGTCAGATATAAAACTATTTATTATTCCAATATTTCTCGCTATATGAAATTACATATATCGTGTATACATATAACAGACACATGTGGTATTGAGTGATCTGTGGGTATTTATGGGACAGCAGAAAAACCTAAATTTGGTATATTTTCTTCTTGTTTTTTATTTTTCTCATGCTCACTCTGTGCCCTCTTTTCAATTGCACGCTCATGGATATGTCACGGCAGCTTTAAATTGGATTTTGTCCATTTATATGGGTGAGAGAGGGAGAGAGAGAGAGAGAGGAATCGCGAGTGAGAAACAGATATGCGGAATAGTTTCCTAAAAAGCGAATGTGCATTGGACGTTTTCAGTTTCATGTACAGGGGAGTATGTGTATGTAAATAAACTCAGTATATATGTATTTATAATTCAGGTATACATCTCCATGGGTGCATATCAATCATATGTGGATGTATAAGTACTTGTATATGATGGGATATACAATTTGAGAATATAAATCGTATAATATTTTCCATTGATTCGCCCCATATTTTTTTTTTTTATGTTATGATGATATACATGTGTATATGCTGATTACTTTGTCATTAGTTATGTGCAGAATTACGAACTCTGTGTACAGGTGAATCGCTATACAAGTTTCATCGACAGATAAACGCCATTATGACATACTTTTCTTCATACATGAATGCTTTATGAACAAATGATTATATTAAAATGCTGTATTATTACACGATTATATGATAATTTTTTAATTACGCTACTGAATATTATAGGTCCTGCAGGGTTTTACTTATTCATTTACATATTTTTGGTTTATTTGATTATCTATCAATAACGAAACTAATAGTGAACAACTTTAATGCAGTCGAGGTGTGTACTCAAATAATAGATGGGTTCTTGGCCTCGATTTCTTCTTTGAAAACTGATTTATTCTCTATTCTCTTCGATTTCTTGTTTTGAAAAATTGATCACATCTTCAACTCACCCTCTTCACTTATTTATTTACTTTAACCATTATTTATCACGAAAATCCTTTTAATTCTTCGTGTTACAGCACAGATAAATTTTTTCATTACGTCAATTCTCAATTCGAATACCTGCTAAGTTATTAATATTTTTTTTGAAGTGTCAGTCTCGTTTATTCTAGTGTACATAAGATCAATATAATGAATGAAAATTTGGGCAAATAGACTGGCTCGATATAATACTTTTTATCACAGTTGATTTATTGATTTCACGAATTATTTGAGTAATCTTATATAATTTCTGTATTTGAATAATTTGAATAATGAAAAATATAATATACACCGTGTCTTGCACAAAATGACCGTCGAGTCGCATGACAATATTTGTGACCATCCTGAATCTGAATTTCGATATTATATTCAAGATGATCTAGCAGTTTTTGAATTATTAGTTAAGTAAGAATGGCGAATGAGCGAGCAGTATTTTGCCGCTACAGATATGAGAGAGGGGGAAGTAAAAAAAAACTCTGAATATCGACCCAAGGTAAATGTCTCAAATGACGATTGTACCTTGGGTCCTATGGTTATTTTTTGACACTAGATGGGACTTTAGCCTTTTATATATAGATAAATAGATAGATAGATAGATAATTTAGATAATATAGATAATTTGGATAAAAATTATCTAGATAATTTTTATGAGATTATCTAGATTATCCGAATTATCCAAATTATCTTATCGAAATTATCTGGATAATCTTATCCAAATTTGACACTAGATGAGACCTTAGCCTTTTTACATAACCAGTACCCGTCAGAATTAACTGCCCGAAATCGCATAGAATGCCCTATATATATATATATATATAGATAAATAGATAGATAGATAGATAATTTAGATAATTTAGACAGTTTAGATAATTCAGATAACTTCAATAATTAAGATAATTTCGATAATTAAGATAATTCAAATGGGATAGTCTAGATAATTTCAATAAAATTATCCAGGTAATCTTGATGCGATTACCTAGATAATTTTTTTAGAATTGTGTAAATAATTTTGGAAATTTAGACTATCTCATCTAAATTATTTTAATTAACTAAATTATCTAGATTATCTAAATTGTCTAGATTATCTATCGATCTATCTATCTATTTATCTATATATAAAAGGCTCAAGTCCCATCTAGTGTCAAAAAATAACTATAGGACCCAAGGTACAATCGTCTCTCAAGACATTTACCTCGGGTCGATATTCAGAGATTTTTTTTGACTTCCCCCTCTCTCATATCTATCGCGGCAAAATACTGCTCGCTCATTCGCCATTCTTACTTAACTAATAATTCAAAAACTGCTAGATCGTTTTGAATATAACATCGAAATTCGGATTCAGGATGGCCACAGATATTGTCATACTACTCGACGGTAATTTTTTGCAAGACACAGTGTATAAATATGTAGACATTTATAAATAAAATATTATATTACAATGACAGATATTACATAGCATAGTTTGGTGACATTGGCAGCGTGTCACACGTCATCAGAATGAAACGTACTCACTTGCAGGGTTTGAATGGCCCACCGGGATTCCAGGAAATTTCCTTGTGGGCTGGTCCAATAGTTGGCCGATTTTTTCAATTGAAAATGTGTCGGCATTTCAAACTCTCCCGGTGCAATTTGCAGAGCCACTACAACCCTGTGCACTCGTATCTGCAATTTCTCTACAACAGATATAAACGTCATTTTCTCACGATATAAAAGTCATATCCAAATGAACCATAGTAATTAATGATTCCTCTAATACTGTGATACTATGCCCAAAATTTCGGACATTTTTCATCAACCCTCTCCTGAGAGGAGCGAGTTTCTATTTTTTTCGTCTCCATATAATATGTGTAGTTCCACCGAGAATGCATATTGTTATTTCACGCCGAACTGTAGATCAAAACAGGATGCGGTATAACAATTTATTATTAGCTCGATAATAAGTAACTCACTATAAATTAAAAATGTTTTTCATTCCAACCATTTTGAATACTTCCACTATATATAACAGATATTCATCCGGACTCCAGCCGAAAATTACGTTTTTCATGTGCATGACTTACATAAACATTAAACTGTTTTTCATACTATAGAAAATGAGGGAATATTAACATTCACTGTTTTCACCGTATAATATTGTAGAAAAATACGATAATAAGCCTCATTTTTGCGTCCGTAAAATGAGATGAAAACCAATATTGTCTTATCACTACGTGATGAAAAGTAAAAAGCTAATAACGTATTATCAAAGAAATAATAAAACGATGAAAATTGAATAATTAGTGTCTGTTGAACTGGAGCCGTTAAAGTTCGTGCAATGGTGAATAAACAAAATAGAAACAAGAAATAAATAAAATAATAAACTCATCGAAAAAGAAAAAGAGAAAAATAGAGCAGAGAAAGTATAGCGTGTCTATAGTTATTACTGAGTAATACCCTATCTTTTAATTATTATTCTTAGATGGATACAGTTGTCGTCACGCAAACCGTCAATCCATGCGTCTGTGCAGTAGTCACGCCAGGGCGTTGCTCGCGCGAGCGGCCACAGGCGGGTAACTGTGAAATAGCGCACTATAATTTAGTTTAAGTCCCGCCCGAAGAGAGCATCGACAATGTTTCGGTATATGATGTACCTATATATACATATCTCTACACACTCACACACACACATATATATATATATAAAGGAATGTGATAAATTGATAATACACTTGAGTGTTTCAAAAATTTCATCTAATTTTGTAGTTACGTTTTTTTTGTTTATTTATCTATTGTATCAATTACGTACAATATCCTACATTTCCACAAAGATCAAAAATAAACTGAAATTGTATATGGAAGAATGCATAAAATATTAAATATAAATATATATATATATGTTGTTTTTGTTCTCGGCAATGATTTGAATTATTTTAGTTTAATGAGAAAAAAGATGAAAATAATACTTGCATTATAGAGAGAGCTTTTAGATGAATTAATTTGCATGTATGTGGATATATAAAGGTTGTTTGAACGTGAAGCTACTTTGAAATCCATGTATTTTTTTTAATCCAGACATGTGTCATACCTAACCGATAGCAATTTAATACATCGTTTCAATTTGCGTACTTGTAGAAAATACGTATACAATTATTTAATAATAATTCTATATTTGTTACTGTATTGTTAAAAAGTGAAAATTTTCATTTAATAAATATGCAGAAATACAATAAATTTTGTTATTACACCATACATAATATATGTAAAATAGAGTTTTGACTTTGAATAACAGATGTACGTGTACGATGTTCTTTGTCAATCCGCCTTTCCAGTATATATATTGATAAAGGACTCGAGAGCAAAGAGAAGAACGTATATAGTAACGCCTGAGGGATGTTCGCCCAAGTTCTTGACAATACAAAGTATTTGTGAAAGCAGACTATATATATGATGATGAAGACAGACATTACATATACATATGTATGTATATGTATTATAATGATACATGTATGTGAGAGAGTATAGAATCAATGCAATGATTGGTTGAATATCTTTTGGCTAAAGCATCAACGAATTGCAAGATACACCGTTGGCTATTAGCCATCTAACGAGGGTTTAAGCTATCGCAACTGAGCAATGTCACTCGTTAGCGAGGCTTTACTTATTTTGTTGTCTCGTCTCGGACCTATTCGTCTCGACACAAAGCCATACACAGACACATATACGATATACATTTATATAGGTATATAAACGAAATCTCCTACTCTGGTATCTTCATAAATAACAGCCCCATCTATCGATCGTTATTTTGTGGCGAACCCTCTTCATTCTTTTTTACTTTAGACTCATTTTTAATTCCTTCCTATATTTTTTCATGCATATATATTTCGGAAAGATTAACTTATATTGCTCGATTATGTTGTTTTATAATATGGGGTTTATGTGAATAATCCTTTCTTATATAAAATAAAGACATATTTATTGTAAATTCAATAATACTTCCAATATTGGATATTACACGTTAGCCGTACGCATACAATAAATTCTGTATGATATAAAAGATTATATGTATACATTTTAATGAACAAGTAATTAGAGTACAATGGTGAGAATGGAAGATGCGAGAGGCGCCAAGCAATAAAATGAAGGGAATTACGCTTATTGTAAAGTCGCAGTGTAGACGCAACGATTACAATTTTTTTTTATACTCTGCACTAATATCTGAGTTTATATTGCTAATTATTGATCGTAATTTACTATACTGTTGGAGTATTTACATGGCATTGAATACTTTCTACAATACGCTCATGAACCTTTACACACATCGTTTGTAATATTTGTAGTAGTGTACTGTAATACTTGAGATATACCGGGTGTCGAAAAAGTCTGGTAACGGACAAAAATTGAAAAATCAAAAAATACGTGTTAGACATTTGAAAAAAAACGATTCTATGACCTCACTATTGATCTTCCACCCCCCGCCTTGTATTGGATTTTCCTTAAATAGTCAATGCAAAAACGTCTTTATAAAATAAAATTTTTTAATTTTGTAGAATTTGTTTGTCAAAAACTGCAAACTAAAATAAACATTTTCTGAAAACAAAAATATTCTCAAATTCATTGAAGAATACTCTTGAATTTTTTCAAAATTTTTCCGATACAGTTTTGATTATTCAAAAAGTTCCAAAATTAAAATTTCGATAAATGTTATAAAAAAATTTGAAAAAATTCAAGAGTACTCTTCAATCAATTTGAGAATATTTTTGTTTTGAAAAAGTTTTTATTTCAGTTCGCAGTTTTTGATAAAAAACATTCTACAAAATTAAAAAATTTTATTTTATAAAGACATTTTTGAATTGACTATTCAAGAAGAATCCAATAAATAGGATATCTTCCGAAAGGTAATTTTCTGACCTGTCAGATGAGATACGGCTCGACCCCACTTTCCGATCAGAATTTCAAAGTTACCCCCAGCCACACCCAGTGGGCGGGGGGTGGAAGATCAATAGTGAGATCATAAAATAGTTTTTTTTGACAATATTTCCCGCGTATTTTCTGATTTTTCAATTCGATGCGTAAGCTTGCGAAATTTTTCTCCGTTTCCCGACTTCTTCGACATCCTGTATATAATGTATTTAATTCAATCCGAATTAACATTCATATATGTGATATAGACGAGGCGACGAACAAATTTACTATTTGAATAGAAAGTACGCACATCTGTGAATCATCTTGTGTATGCAGATTGCAGTATGTCAAATATTTCATTTCAGTGTTGGGACGAGACCGTAAGGGTAGTATTGTAATGGTAGCCCTGTTTCATACACGTATAAGAGGAGAAGTGAAAGGTCTCTCACTATTTTCCACCGTGGAGACACGTATTAGTTGTGAAATTTTACACCATGTGCTGAGTAAATTTTCTAGTGAGTATTTGGTGAAAGAAAAAAGCGATGAGTGTCCTTTGAGGAAGTGAAAAGAGTGGGGCGACAATTAAAAACGATTGTAGCCACGTGGACCTAAGGAATTTATGAATCCATATATGAATGCTCCAGTTAATTGTCATATCAAATTCCAACTTATCATTTAAATTCCCTTCCATATACATATATCTACAATACATATTTTTAATAACGGTCTTTTTTTGTAGTACATAAATATAACGAATCAATTTGAATTGTTTCCTCTCATTATATTGCTAAAAATAAAATCAATATAACCTATAATTCATAAATACACAACTATATATTGGAATTTATATGCTAATAATACAACATAACAAATAGATTCCATAAAATTTATCAATTTTTCAATAAATTATATTTGTATAATACTTTAATAATGTTCCAGTTAATTTCTCAAGAAACTGCTACACATGTTCATGAAGTTACAAAGTGTTTCATAGTTATTAATAGAAATTGACGTATATGAAGGGGCAGTACTAGTGTGACCGCCCCAAAAAAAGGTGATTTTCGGAAATTTTTTATAAGAAAAGTAATGAACTGAAAATTCAGAACTTTTCATTATATATCTGTTTATATATTAGGTTCTATTTTAGGTATACAAGATTTTAATTTTGTGCAAAAATATTGAATTTTCACGGATTTATGCGCAATCTCCTGAGTGTCAAACTAAAAAAGGTGTCCCATTGCTGCAGCGATTGCGGCCTTGAAAGTTGTTTACGGCATAAATAAATTTGAATTCAATTTTCAACAAAATGGCGGGGATTTCGAAGTTAATACTGCAGGAAATTTGAAAAATGTCCTTTTGAAAAAACCGCGATTGAAAATAAAAGTTTTCACGTTTCTGCAGCAGTAATTCAAATATATTTAAGATCTGCCTATGAAATTTTAATATGTTATTCTTAAAGGTATAAATTATCGAAAAAGGCAAAAAAACATCAATTTTTGAAAAGTGTCACACTAGTCTCATTGAACTATGTCACAGCATTTTATGATTCCGTAAATATTGTCGCACTATATAGAAATTTTTTGACATTTGTGTTAAGCCACTCGCAAGATTACATGAGATCTGATTTTCATCAGGCCAGTAACAATTAACTTCTTACAAATTTTCAATTTTTTTGGTCCAGAAATTTCGAAAATACTTCTACTATATATGACGAATATCCATTATTCAAGGTGACATTTTAGTGAATATTAATATTCACTAAAATGATTCACTATAATATTTTTTATTGATACTAAACTTGTACTCAACACATACATTTTTATAATTCATCACGTAGTGATAATCCCAATTGAATTGTTCAACTTGACTGTATCGGCACAGGTTTTCCATGGTTTTCCTGAGTCTGGAAGTGCGATCGTAGTTCTGCTTGGGAGGTGAATCGGCTCACATGATGTCAAAATTTGTCTAGAGGTAGAGTATGTAAATGCAGATAAGAAAAAGTATGTGATGCAAATAAAAAATATATTATGAAAAAGATGTATGTATTAATAATACGAAAATTGTATGTAATGTAGTTGTAGAAGTGTCGTACAAAAATAGACATCTAACAATTATATATATATATATATTAATGATTTTGATATTTGGAAAATTCATTATAATTCTCTTGACTTATTGATCTTTCAATAAATATAGTTTGTTCCATTGGCAATGCTACTGCACATAATCCCGACAATTGGGACTTGAGTAATTGGCTTTATCTCACTTTGCCTTTATACAAATTGATTCAGTTCCAGTAACGACTTCATGGGGTTACGTCTAATCAATTGACCTTATCAATATCCAGTAAAGTTCTTATACTACCTGACGGTGACAAAAATGGGCATGAAATCAAGAAATTTTTATTGGAACCTGGTTTTTTGATAAATATACTTTATCAATATGTATTGTGGTTTCAATAACGTAAGATTTTGTTCTATTATTATTATTCTCTTTGTCCTAATACTTGATTTTATTCCCAGTTGAAAAGTTATAAAATCAAATACTATTAACATGCACTTGGCGATTCTCTTCACAGTGAAAGTAAGGCGTTTATTTTTTCTTTCATTTTTTTCTTCAAATAACATTCTATAAATAATGAATATGAAAAGTCTAAGTGAAATTAATGGGTAGTCTTAGAAAACTATTGCATATATAACAAATCTATTTATCAATTATACAAACTGTATGTCCCTCTTGAAACTTTATAAAGTCTTGATTCAATCTTTTTTCAAAAATCACTACTTTTTAATATATTCAAATGGATCATTGGAAAAGACACACACTATAGATATTTATTTATTATGTAGAAGGTGAGAGAAAAAAAAAAAAGTGCAAGAGGAACGTATCGGGAACTTTGGCGTCAAATAGATCTCTAACTTTACTGCGCTACTAATATAAGTTTTCCTGAGCTATAGTGCGCCACACCCGGAGTATAGTTTGCCAGCCGGAAAAGTCTACCTATACAATATGGAAATGTGAATTCTTAGTGTCCATGTTATATTCAAGTTAATGATGTAAACCATTAACTGTGTGATCATATGCCGTCGGTTATATAATCTTCAATGGAAATATAATTTGTATGAGTCAAATATTTATGTATTTTAATGATAAAGAAAATATTTATTTGTGTATGAAAAACTATTTATATAAAGGCGAACATTTTCATTTATGTGATACTGTGTGTATATGCATCCGTCATTAATTAAGAGTGATGCCGGCATCTGTGTGACTCTTGCCATTCGTGAGATTCACAAGTGGAAAAAGCGCAGTGGTTCAATGGAAGGAAAAAAGGAAAAAAAATTTCTGTAGCGTACTTTTCCGATAAGCCAACAGTAGAAAGTAGGCAGAAGAGAGGCCGATTTAATTAAAAACAACCGTCACTATTCTGGTCCACTCACCCTTCTATTGAGTTACAGCGATAGTGACACGAATATATACCATGTTATAAAAACGTCACAGCATCAGACAAACGACGAGGTGAAGTTATGTTTGTTTTAGTGGAAAATAAATTAATGAACACTAATATAATAAATTCAAAAAATAAAAACGAAATTATCTTCGGAATAATTTGAATGAATTTCAGTTTTATTTTGAAATTTCATTGATTTTCGCAGATGTATTTAGAAACATTGTAAAAAAAATAAGTGACGCATATAATGATAAGCTTTTTCTTATGCGTTATTTTTTTAGTTTGTTGATGATACAGAAAAAAATTAATTAGCGGAAGTATGAAAAAGTGACGGTGTTATTAAGCATAGACTGAATGTTTCTTTTGACGTACGCGTTCATGGTTAAAGTTGTTGGTATTGATCTCAGAATCTCACAAAAAAAAATAGACATATTTATAATTACATAATAGACGTATGTGTGGTGTGAACCAACAATAATTTAAAAAATTTAGGCAAGTAGACTTGCCCGGTACTTTACATCACTATTGTTGTTTGATCGTATCAAAATCATTTAAATAATAATACCATAATTGAATTTTTTAATTTATAAAAATTAGCGATCCAAATAAACGAGTGTTTGAATTAAATTATGGGGTTAATTAAACGGTCATGTGCCTGTTTTGGTATTTTCATCTATGAAAAGGGATTCTCGAAAGTACAAAAGTCTAGCAAGGTTTGTTGAGATCGGTGACGCGTTACGCGTCATCAGAATGGAATGTACGTACTTTTATATGTCATTTTCCCACAATAGATATAAACGTCATTTTCTCACGATATAAACGTCCGATGGAAATGAGCCATAGCAACTTATGATCCCCCGATCATTCTTATGCTATGGTCAAAATGTCAGACTTTTTTTATCAAGTCACTCCTGAGATCACGTGGCCTCTATTTTTATTGCATGTGTTACCTCAATAGAAAATACATATTTGTTATCTCCGGTCAAACCGAAAGTCATATCGAATTATGACGTCACCATTTATAACCTTCCCGATACCCTAATGCTATGTACAAATTTTCAGATCTTTTGGACCGGTCACTCCTGAGATCACGTGGCTACTATGTTTTTCGTCACATTAATTCTATAAAATATAGGTATTTCGTTCGAAAACGCATATAATTGTTATTTTACGGCGAACGGAAAGTCGAAACGAAATTTAACATAACAATTTATTGTTAGCTCGATAACAATTAACTCCCTATAAATTTTTTGTTTGTTTGGTCCAGCAGTTTTCAAGATACTCCCACTATATAAATAAAATATTGGTCCATACGTCCGCTGAAAAACACCTTTTTCATCTACGTCACCTTCAAAAACATGAAATTTTTTATTATATTATTTAAGGAGGCAATTCATTGAACATTAATATTAAGTTTTTTTATCCGTTTTTCCAGTTATTATTGTTGAAAAATGCGATTACATGCGTTCTTATCACTGAGTGATGAAAAGTAAAAAGAAATTTTAATTTCCCACGTACATAAAGTCTTAAATGTGTTATTTTGGATAATAAATCACAGAGTGAATATTGGTATGACAACTTTTGCACAGGTTGGTCTATTCATACAAGACATTTCAATATTTTATCATATATTTATTTTTATAATCTAATTTTCGTAGGAATGATATCTTTATCTTCATTTGATATTTGATGACTTTCTATTTGCAGTAACTTTGTAGTCTCATATATATCAATGTATGTGTCTTTGCAGTATGTAGCTATCACGAATTGTAAAATAAGGTACTGTAGAGTCGACCTTTAATATGATAAGCACGTCTCTATTTGTGAAATACAGGGACATGTGGTAGATTCGATGAATGGATTTAATTTCAGTTACATTGAATTAGTGAGAAGTGCAACGGAGTTATCGATGGACTTACCATATGCATATGGTTCCATTATAATATTTATACAGTGAATATCGTGGAGTTATCAAAAGTGGTAAAAAAAATTTCTAATGAATTCAAAGGTCATTTACGTTATATAACATATACCAATCTTATAATGCACAAGAACCTTCGCTCATTGATTTGTAAAAATATAAAATGAATTTCAATCGATATTTCAATTTATACAATATAAATGATGAGTTTACATGAAAATTATTTAAGTAAAGCTTAATTTTCTTCAAATTGTCGCTTTGTTCCACTTTGAAAGAGAGATTAATTGTGACTAAAGAATTCTTAATGATAAAAAATAATTATAGTGCACCGCGGGCTCTGCAGCTACTCGTAAATAAATGTCGCATGTATACATGTGCATATACTATATCTACTCTCATCTCTGAAAATTTCATGGACTTTTTATTGTCATTGTTTTGCTGCGATGCTGATTGGTTGTCGTGAACGTTATCCCCTTCCTCCGCCATCTCAGTTATCTTTATCATATATTAAATTATATATTTAATTGTGACATTTATTTATCTATTATTAATAACCATTGTAAGAAATAAAATTTCCATAACCCACTCACTTAAATTGCATTGACATATATAGTACTCATAGATATATCATTGCCATATAAAATTTCTAAAAAATATAATATAATTCATAAAAGATTATTGAAAAAGTTCGATATAAAAAAAATAACAATAATAAAAATGAAAAAATTTTTAATTATAAATTTATTTCATAAAGTTACAATGAAGATTCCGGTTGCATGACCCCCTAGCGAGTAGTAGTGGGGACTAACGTGAGAGAGTATTCTCCTACATATGTATATATATATATATATATATATATACGTGTGAATGTGATGGATCATTCAGGGACAATACTCGACGCTCCATGAAGCTCCGGGCTTTAATTAAACAAATGAGAATAGAGCGACGTGGTAGGTATATTTCCCTTTAGCATTCATGTCATTTCTCTCATTTTTTTGTTTTTTTTTTCCTCCTGCATAATAAAATTCTATTAATTCTATTAACAAATATATTCCTTGGCGAATCATTTGCCTTCTCAACTTTATCAAAATGCCAGCGAGTGCATCATCTACATCCAATTGTCATGAGCAGGTATCTTTGTTAGAAGCATCTTTGATTAATCAACCACTTGAAGATACGGATCGTTGAGAGAGAAATAGAGCGAACATTTGTATAGTTTCAGAGTTCTATACTCTTGTTGGCATATTGGTATGCAATAAACAGTGGTCGAGCGATTACCAAGTGGGAGGCAACTATTCCGACAATTTCGATATAAATCGCGGATGGGGATTGAAAATGTGGTGTAGGTGATGATATATAGGTATATGACGGTTGAAAATTATAAAGCACTGCAATTGAATTTATGCCATATATTGAGAATGCATTAGGATATCGTGAATAAATAACATCATATAGTCGTTATTGTATTTTGTATATACAAAACATTGCCACGCTTCACAATATTACATTTAAATTAATTTTATTAAGATGTTTTAATATATTATATTGACAAAATGATGTTGAAATATTTACCAGCTATTGATATATATATATGTATATATAAATAGCTGTGGTTGACATAAAAGTGCACAAAGAGACAAATTGAAGGTAAAGAAACGCGACAAGAAAACGTTTCCAGCGAGGCAGAGAAAAAAAAAAGTTGACAGTATAGATGGCGGTGTATATGTTTGTTGTATGTAGAAACGAGTACCGCAACCCCTTGAGTTATTGTATGCATTCATAAATAGCTGCTGTGGTGGCAAAGGATGCTTTGTTCTTCCCGCCCCGGCGTTTCTCGCGTGCCTATACGAACATGACATTTGTCACGACAAAATAGCGAGTAGGCGAATAAACACCAATGTATACAATCTATCGCACTATCCTCCATTTATTTCCATTCATATATACCTACAGCATAGCATATTACAGTCATCCTATTTATTATACCTATATGTATATACAGTTTGAACCCATGTGTTTATTTACATATGTATGATTGAAATATCTGTACACTATTAGATGGTATTGGCATATGCTGATATCATTATAATAATATATGAAGATTAAAGTGTAGTTGTTTGTTAATGTTTTACTTCAATATAGTTATTTGAATTCATCGATATTTTTCTTGTATGATTTATATTTCGCATTTTCATTAGTATCGTATTAATTTTCATCGGGCAATGATACGAAAGATAATTGAAATGGTGCGATATTTCGCTTTGGATAAATTAAGAATTTTTGTATGTACTTTTTGGACTTTTTAAATATGTGTTTTGAATGCAATGCTCGATATTGCTGTATCCACAGTCATTGATATTTCTAACATTTTTTCAGTGTGTATGTCTTCTATTAGAACAGGCAGAAACTGTTTGATATTCAACGAAAACGTAGACACATGCATTCAAAAATTTTTTTTTAATCAAATCAATATACTGTCAATGTTGGATAGAGCCCCTGGTAATAAATCCATTGCACGAATGAATTAACGAGTGTTTATATTATTGTTAAATTGAATTACAGTAAGAAATTAAAAATAATAAAGAGGTCTCTTTTTTTTTTTTCTTTGATTTTGTTAAATTTGTTTCCGTTATTACACATGTCTAATGAAAGTGATGAGTATCAAATGATATTCATTGACTCAGCGAAATCATTGCATTCAATGATATCATATCCAATAAAGATAAGTTCTATTGAGCACATAATTTATGCAGTATCTCACATTGAGGATACTAATTAATCTATAAACAAACTCGCCAAATTTAAAACTTTTTTCATGCGAATTTACGCAACTAGTAAGATTATGTAACCTGTGCATGATGCTATACCGATAAATGTTGTCAGTTGAAGTATTGAATTGAAAACTACAACATAGTTATATGCAGCAGCGTACACAAGAAAGCACTTTTATGACACATAGACGAAGCCGGGTAAAGGAAGCTTACGTACATATATTATACATAAATATAATGCATATGGGAAAATTCTGACGATATATATATATATATAAATATCTATGTTGTATGCGTAATCCTCACTGAGGTCTGTCCTCAAAGCTTTGCATATATGTATAAAAGCCGTCACTTTGAGGATAAACTTCAGCTAGAATAACGCATGTTACACACATAAATGTTATATGCTGTATAGTATACAATATGTACATCAAAAAAAAAAAGATTGTTTAAGCTAATCAGTGACTATTCAATTTAAATCCATATTTTATAGCTGGTAGTAACATCGCTTGGGTAATGGTGGGCTCCAAATTATCGAATAGTCATATGAAATTTTATAGTAAGTTTCCACGTGAGAATGGAGAAGTCGACGATGGCATCAACAATAATTACCTTGTCATTGGCTAAAGACAACTATACACCAGTAATCACATTCATATGAAAGTGATTTGCTATTGATAAATGTCGAATTCTATGTGGGTATTGATATATTGAACACAAATTCAAATGTTCACCAATTGAACATTGAATTTATTTTTGGAAAATTGACTGGCGATGATGACTGGACCCATACTTGTAGGAATTTCGAATGATGAAACTCTGAAGGCTCATCACTGAATGTACGGAGTTTTATCCCCCAATTCAGGAGTCTAACACATCTCAACAATGAACAGGCTAAATTGAGTATATTGATGAGACAATAAATATCACCTCTATGTATTTGTCATATGGAGCAAAGATCAATCATGAATAATTAACGAATACCGTCAGCGATCCGTATTGAGATTATTTGAATCCAGTAGTGTTCATAAATGGCATAAACCCGGTTCACATTGTCTGTACTTTATTATGGACATATTGAAAGTTGAGTATTGGATGCAATTATGCAATTGGGCAAGAGTAAATTTAGAAGGCGAGGGTATATTGGCAGCTTCGAATTTACAATGTTGACTTTGTACCCAAATAAAACATTGGCGATTCTACGGTATCCAATTTTGTTTATCATTGACTAACGTTATCTATAAGTTACTCAAAAATTGTAACTGAGTTTTCGACAATTATTGGAATTACATGTCACAATATATACATATATAGATTGTTATGCAGTAGATATTGAATCGATCGGCTATTATTGACGGCACTCGCTCCACAGTTCAAATGCAATGGAAATAATTCATTTGTGTCGTCCCACTTTCTATAATTCTAATTATATAGATAGTTAATTTGAATTGAGGCGATAACTGACGGATGTAGATAGATGGCTGGTTGCTTGCTCAGATATTGGTAGTCTTCAGTTGAAATTGTAATTTAGTATGTACAGAGATATAGGTTTTTAGATATTGAAACTTTGTTAACCGGTAACTTTACACAGGAACTATTTCATATTACCGGCTATCATTTCGTTTTGAATTTAAAACAGAAAAGTGGATTTGTCACTGGTTAACACAATATTAACATAGAAAGTACGTAAATTAAATTATTAATTATTTTACGGTCATTACAATTATCCATATTTCATGACGGATTATTGGATTGTTAACTTGTGTTGGGTAATTGAATAAACTGAATGAAATAATGCAATTGAAAGTCTATTTTGTATGACGTCTATTTGCGAAGTAATGTGAATTGAACAATATTGATATCTTAAATGATAAATACGACATTTAGGCGACACAACTGTTTCAAACATTCAGGATATCAATTAATAGTTTGGAGTAGACACAAGAGGCGTTTGATCACTCACAACAAGGTATTATTTTTTGTTCTATTGAGTCTAGGTATTAGCAATCGATTATTGGACACCCGGTCCGAGTGATGCGACATTTTTATTTAAAAATCGTGAGTATTATTGATGGAGGTGTATCAATAAGATTATATCACTTTACATATATCAAGTATAAATAAATTTCTGCAAATATTTAATGTGTACAGCTGACGTATAAATTTTGACAATTTATGATTTTGCAACAGTGTGGATTGAAATATTTCTTCAAAATGACGATGAAGGTACAATACATATCGGGAAAGTACTTTCGTATTTATATATATATATACCACTTGACACTTTTTTTTTCACTCGCATCCACTTCTTTGCTGGACTTAAGTCCCACTCGCTTGGACATGTCTATTTCCTTTTACCGTAAAGCTGACGCGACAAATTCTTTAGCGCGCCGCCTAGTGCCCGTGTTCTCAACAAAAGCTACTTGAACAAACGACGGCGCGAGAGTTTGGGTCAAACGTACCGGCACAAGTATGCCACGACATCTTTTCTTATTATTTTTTCTCCCCCTCATCTCTTTATCTTTTTACTCATTTTTATTCTACGGTTTCTTCCCCCTTTGTATCATATCTATATAGGTCGTTGTCCCTTTACTATCATATTCTCTCTTATTCGTCCCGTCATTTTTTTCATCTTTCTCATACAAAAATTCAAGGTCTCGTCGTTCGAAAGAAGGAAAAGAAACTCATGAGCACTCAAGCGATTAATACATAGAATCCACACAAATATATGACAATTTTTACATGGAAAATTTATTTGCGTTTATTCATTTCATATTTTATTATATTTTAGTGGAGTGCAAAAACTCTGGAAACGATCAAAAATCTGGCAAACTACGTATCGAATAAAAAAATAAAAAAATATCTATCCAATATTTTCAAAAAAATTATTTTTTGCCACCACTTTTGGTCCTCCATTCTCTACCCAGTGGGTGGAGCAAGGGGCAACTTTGAAATCTTAAATAGAAAATGGAGTCGAGTCATGTCTCATTTCAAAGGGCACAATATTACTTTTCTGGAGATGTCCTATTTATTGGATTTTACTTGAATGGTTAGTGCAAAAAAGTCTTCATAAAATGCAATTTTGTAATTGAGTAGAATTTTTTTGTCAAAAACTACAAACTTAAAAGAATATTTTCTAGGGAACAAAATATTCTCAAATTGATAAAAGAATACTATTAAATTTTTTAATATTTTTCTGATACAATTTTGATTTTTCGAAAAGTCACAATATCAAAATTTTAAAAACGTTTTTTTTTTTTTTTTTTTTTTTTGATAGCCCACTGGGTGGTAAAAATTAGTTTTTTTGATAATACTTGACACATGTTTGTTTATTCTATTATTCTCTGCGTAGTTTGCGAGATCTTTGATCGTCTCCAGATTTTTTGAACACCCTGTATATATATTCTACTGTGTTTCTCTACTTTTTCCATTTATTGAATGCTTTTACTTTGAAGGTCAACGACATTTACGAACTTGTACGTATGAAATGCACTTGTCCAACTAACTTAGATTCCTGTACAAGTACAAAATCATAGAAGAGAAGTTAAAATAAAATAAAAAATGAGTGTCATTGATGTTTACAGAATTAAAAGATTTAAAAAAAAATGGACTTTAGTACGATATCTCACCGAAGCAATCACTCGAAGAATTCACTTGATCATAAAAATCCCAAGGAGTCGCATTTGGACTATTCAACGTGCACTCGACTCAAAGCGAATGCTGACTCGTATATCTAAACCATACTCTATATCTATATATTTACGATGGCGCACTATATACATATATTGTGCTGTGGTTATCTTTTCATGTCAACCATCTGCCTTTACAACCATTGGTATTTTCATGCTCACCATCTCATACACTAGTGGTGGGTGAATTGCAATAGAATTGTATATAAAGGATATTTCAGTTGCATTAATGCAGTTCCTGTGGCAGTCGTAAGTGAATCTAAACTCCTTGTGTTGTTCAACGTACAGAATCACTCAACTTCCATTCGCAACGAATCGTTTATAGTCATCAAATCATCATTATTATATATATATATATATATACATATATAAATGTGAATCATAAAGTCAAACTTTCGATTATGCTTTGCACGAAATTACTTTGTGGTGATATATAGTATATATGTTATGTGCGCACCAAACGTTTCCGGTTTGGCGAATTGGCCATCGTGTGGAATATTACATGAAATATTCAACGATTTCTTCCTCATCTTGGTTGCGTCCGCTTATATCCTCACGATCCTTTATATATGTATAAATAGATGCATATAATACAAACTATTCAGAGGTATAAAAGGTTTTTAAAACAGGGCAAAAATAATAATTAAAACTGAATGAGAATAAATAATTTTTATTATAACAAATGGCTGTATATTTTCGTTTTGTGTTTTTTTTTTTTTTTTTTTTTTTAATTAAAAAATAACATGACAGATTTATATAAGCGTACATTCAGATGGGACAGATGATCACTTGATTTATTGTAATGTAAGCTGGATTTATTTATTTATTTTATTTTCATTTAACTGTATATAATCGTATAATTTATTGTATGATGGCTGCTTTGATAGCAGCTCGAAGAAATTAAAAGAATAAACGAAATATATTTAGCAATGATAATTTCTTGTCAGCAATACTGTACGCGGGCGAAATTATTCTTTCTCATTGGTTGATTTCCGACATTGTGGTAAATGTTTTTCTAACAATTAATAATGGTATTGAGCGAGACAATATGAAATTCAATTAGTGCCATGTTGCACAGTATAAAGGTAAAATGGTTAGCATTAATATGTAGCAGTTGAGCGAGAAACCGATATGCACCAACATACATATACACCGATTGTTGAGGGAAAATATACATCGTAAATATCCGAAATCTATAATAAGGCTGTTCCGCAATGTTGCGCACACTCAATTGCCTTTTTCACCCTGTGCTATTTTACGCCATTCGTATGATACTTACAAAACAAAAATGAAATTGAAGATAATATTGCTGTCAATTTATTTCATGTAAATAATCGCTTTTCGATATAGTATTTCCAATATATTTATAGTCCATTTCCCACATTTTACCCTTAGTTCCTCATTGATAAAAGCAATTATTATTTTACTACGAACAAATTTTTTTTTCCGCTTCTTTTATAATCATAAAATATTAATAATAATTTTATTTTCATATGTATTATTATTATTATTATTATTGTTGTTATTATTTTTATAGATATTCTTAGCATTATTCGGTAATTCATTATTCAAAAGATGGAACAGTTGAAATATATATAAATAAATAACAGCACCATTGACTTACACGTTTGTTGTATAGTTGGCCACACATTCATCATCACGAATCATATACTTATATATACGTACACACATAGACACACACATGTACACACACACATATATATATGTATATATATATATATATATATATATACGTCCAATATGTACCACGCGGTTTAATCTTATAAAGAGCTCGCGGGGAATTATATAAAATAAAAATAATTGTTTACCGACTGTGGAGGAGACAAGTGACTACAGTGAGAATATAAAATGCTATATAAAGACGTGGTGGCGGTGAGCAAGCGGCAGCTAGAGCATACGCGTATGATGATAGACAATTGTTATATGATTCTGGATTGACTCGCGTAACAGCGCAGTAATGTTGAAGAGCACAGGCACCATTTAATGCGCCACCACATCCCCATATTTCTTCGACTTCGCGAGGTAACGACACGGTATTCGCCGCATAATATCTGCAAACATGTCATAAAAATTAAGAACAATTATTATTATTATAGTTATTATAGAAGTAAATGAAGTTGATGATTGAATAGAATGATGATTATTTTATTGGCCTACCGAACAAATGCATTGTCATTGGTTTGAGTGAATCGATCGGCGAGATCATGAAGACTTTGCGCAGTTATCTCCTTTAATTCGTAATAATCCAGCAGGGAATACTCGACAACCCAGTTAGCCCGACCAATAGAGTTTGCTTTCGGCAAGTCGAGATAGTATTGGGTATAGTCTAAAATCTATATGCAGTCAATTGTTTCATTACTTCAATACATATATCAACCTAATTTATTGAAGTTATAATCATTGTATTTTTCATATTTTCAATATAATAATTGTATCATCAAGCGAATATATAAAATACAAATGATTCAATAAATCTTCCGTGTCAAATGATACACTGTAATTGTATCAATCAAAGTTATATTACTTTGAATATTGCAATTGAGACAATGGACTCGAGACATGAATGCCAATTATAACATTGATGACATAATTTATAACATGACACAGACAATATTAATTTATTCCACTTTATATAAATAAAAATATGGCAGATAATCACTCACTTGTCCAGTGTTCATTTCAAACTTGTACAATCTCAATCCAGGATTGTTCGGTCCAGTTGGACGACCGGGCGTGATACTTGGCGCCATCATAATCCACGACACAGGCACGCCTGTCGACATTTCAATCAGAGAAAAATAATATCCACCATTTCTCGTATGCATACACATGTACATATATATATATATATATATATATAAACACATATAAAAGAAGACACTATAGTGGTGTAAAGCATACCCGAGTCACTGTAGATAGTACGAAATGTGTCAGAATGCCAGTGGCCAAAGAATTGGCCAGCAATTATGCTGGCATACTGTCGGACAAGTTTGAGATATCGTCTGTTGTGGTGCTCTTTCAGTGGTCTCGCACCGCTGGCTCTCTCATCCACCCCAGGAGGCGTATGCCCAACAACATAAACCTTATCAACATATATATATATATATATATATATATATACGATATAAGTATCTGTATAAATATATACAGATATATATTTATGCATATA
>CAJUYH010000465.1:2289-13516 GCA_910591685.1 Galerucella tenella | reverse complement strand
TATATATATATATATATATATACGATATAAGTATCTGTATAAATATATACGGATATATATTCATGCATATATATACATATATATGTATATATATGAAGAATTGTTATTTTAAAATTAAAAAAAAAAAAAAAGACTAAGAATGCAATAATAAACGATAATTGTCGAACGATGCAGCTGCCGAGACTTTAGTTATGACGTCAATGGGAAAACCCATGACGCCAATGCAACGGACCCAAGTGGCAAACATTGGGTCAGGTATTGACCCGATCCCAAATTTTCAGGTCGAGAAAACACAGTTCCTTTGAAGACGTAGTCAAGTGAAGATCTCATTGAACGAGATTATTACCATTTTGTACATAATCAAATCCCAATATTAATTTATATCATTTTGTTCTTATTTCTTTCTAATCAATAAATGAATGGAGTTCGTGTTATTTTATCTCAATAAAAAGTAAAAATTATTGCACATTGGCAGTTTCCCAATCCTCTAACAGTGCACCTTCCTACATATATATTAAAAGTAATATATAGAGGCATTTGTGTGATAGGATGACAGGGCGAAAGGAGAAACTTCCTGATTATTTACGTACACTGTTTAACTGTTGCTACGAGAGTTTGCACTCACCCCGAGTTCCTTTCGATGATCAATTTCTATTACACGCGTAATTTACTTAGGGTATATCTTGTATGCTTGAGAAGCAACAGAAAGTGAGAGTGAAGTAGAAACGTGATTTACAATGCAGACAGATAGAAAGGAGGCCGAATGGACGTTAGCACGGATGGAGAAATGCGAGGAATTAGAGCGAGACTGGGCCAGATGAGATTTAAATCATTGCAAAATGAAACGAAAGGTCTGGATCCTCTTCATCTATCTTTTTATTTCCACCTTGTTAGTTAATCTTTTTAATTTAATTCACAGGCAACATTTATCCTATATATCCAAAACTTTGACGCTGTAGATTGTACGGAAAAGGAGATGGAGATAACTAACCCCACAAACATATATATATATATATAGAAGCCATGATGTATTGTTATTGGTAGGATCATCAATATGATGATAAATAGCTTCGTAATTTAATTTTCCACAAATACTTCCACGACTATTAAAACAAAAATATATGCGCAGTTAGATTAAATGTTGTGCATCGTGTATATATGTAATTGAATATAAGAGAACAATTAAAATTAAATTGAAACACGTGCGGAGTGTGCGAAAAAAAATTGCTGATAAATTCTTGTGAATCTCCAATTGGGAACACAACAAAAGAAGGTGGAAGAATAATTCATCAATCGTGAACGAGCACACGAGATAAAGGATCTCCAATGAGTCGACAATGGGAACGCTGATTGATCACTTTTCACTCGAACGCGTCCATTCCTCTCTTTTTTTTTTTTCATTTTTATTTTCATGGTATACCCCCTATCTGTACATATATATATACATAATGACATGTTATTTGTTGCTGTATTACCGGGTGATGATTGCATTTGTTGACAAATATCCGAATGTAAATAGTTATTCAACGGAAGTGATAAATCAGTAAATAAACTATCGCTCATACATATATATTGTATACTACATATAAATGTGGCATATGAATAATTTTTCATATAAAAACAAAAATACTCTATGAGAATTTATAATAATTCATATAATATGCAAATTATTATTTCAATTATAAATATTGAAAGGTAAAGAATAGAGAGAAGTATATTTTGTGTAAAATAGGTGAAAATATTCATGTGCCAACTACTCATCAATTTGTAATGTGATTTGAGAATATCCTGTATAAGTCTATATCGGCCGAACAAGACGAATAGGCACTTGGCCACTGAGAAAATAAGAACCCTCACCCTCGACCCGAATTAAAGGAGATTAGGGCGGACCATGCCTATGTTCAGCTGTCACGTGCGCTCGTACAATATTCTTCATTCTTGTGCCCTACCTCTAACTCTCCCCATCTATCTCCAATAAATCCTTTCTTCTTCTTCTTTTCATTCGTCCCCTCTGCATTTCTCGAGAATATTCTCCAACATGCTCTGCTAAATCTCTCTTGTCATCGCGCCAAGAACACCACTTAATTGTCGGATATAAAATGAATCATTGGCTCAGTCAATTTTTTTTTGTTTTAATGAAGAACAAATAAAAACGCAAATGCATATATATATATACGCCATATTACACGTAAGCATCACCATATAGACTCTACATATAGATAGTATTGTCATCATAATATGAAGTTATGTATACTCACCGTTTCCTTTTTTTCTCGAGCTGCTCGTAGAATAGATTCGAACCAACGCCATTGATTGTGTGGATCGCTCGAGTTTTTCATTGAAGTACCTGCACCTGATGTTGCTCTGTGTTGCTGATGCTGCTGCTGCTGTTGTCGAACATGATTGTCAACAGTTGAGTCCATGTCCAGCCACAAATTCGTGTTGAGAAAAATAATTCGATACTTCTTTGACTTTTGTTCGAACGTATAAAAACCAACTGAAAAGACAATCGTCATAATAGAAATTTATCAATTAAATAATTATTATAATATTCTCATTCACAAGTCAATTTGATTATATTCAAATAATTCGCGACGTCGTAGTATGGAGAATCTTTAACTATCGATATTTTTATTTGCGTGAATACAATTTTCGCCGTATATTTTATGTATACACAAGAGAAAAGTTGGCAAATATAAAAGTACGAGATTTAAAAAAAGCCGTGCGCGTTTCCCGTTAGTCCTCATTTTTGTTAGTTACATTATACCTCCAAACATATATTCCTGAAGAAAACTTTACTTCTAACCGTTGGGCGCGATGATGATAAAAACAAAGTAAGGCAAAAAAAAAGAAAAAGAAGAAAAAAACAACTTGGTGAATTTATGCGTCGGGAATTAAGTCTTCGGCCAGTATATATAGATCCGCTTGTTCTTTTACTTTTTCTTTCATGGTATGAATATTCTAATGCAAGTGAGTGCTACAGCACAATAACGTTTCACTATATCACAAATAATATAAAATACAAATTAAAAACGAGAGAAAATAAATATTATAAAATATAAAATTGACAATACAGAATATAATGTACGAACATTTTTCAAAAGTTTGAAGAGCTTCACTCGGCAACCAATGCTTCCATAAAATTGCTGTTTGGTTGAAATTTAGACCAACGTCCTCGTGGCCCAATGCAGGAAATACAAATTGACTGGTGAATGTGTGTGACAATAGATCTGTAAGATTTTTCAATGATTCTAAGCGTATCTCTTCACTCATATCAGTTGCATGAGTCAACGCATCACTGTAACAATCAATAAAACTAATTTTCATATACCTATACATAGACACTGAAAATGTGACTGGCAAAAGTTATATTATTGCGTTCGAGTTATTGAACAAAAATAATTATTGTTCATTATTGTTTCGGAACTCCTTCATAAAAATGAGAGATAAAAACTTTTAGTACATATATATATACATATATACTTATAATTTTCAATATATAGTGCTTTTTGCATCGTTTCTTTTTTTTTTTTTTTTTTTTCATTTTAGTTGTCGTTTGTTGGAAAATATATGACGAGGAGCGGAAGACTGAAAATGAGGAAAAACAATTTTGTGATGTGAAGGTGAAAATGAGGCAGAACATATGCGGCGATGCAGCCGCGTAACTAATAATAATTGGAATCGTCGCAGCATTGTGTGTTTCACTCGAAATATATTATGAACGGGTGTTTCATACACACACAATATGTATTGCATATGTATACTATTCACTTTTATAGTAACTATTTCACATCATCCACGCACTCGTTGTACAATAGTCGACAAAGTTGGAGACGTGAAACGAGAAAACGCCATGAATATAAGTTAAAACGAACCGCATCTCGTGTGTCTGTGCTTTTATTCTTTATAAATTATTTACACAGAGGTGAATTGTTTAGTGATGACTAAACATCTATTATCATTTCATTGTACTTTTTTTAATTATATCACTTTACAACACACATATTTTACAAGAAATAATTGAAAAGTAATACAGAATAGTTTTTACCCTGTCCAAAGAACAAATTCGATTCCCTCGTCGTGTTTTGATTTCATTGCTTGAACAGCAGACTCTATCAACGCCCACGGCGAGTCACAACTGTAGTTGCCAAAAATTCCGGTGACTCTCCTGTCTGATCTTATACCACCAACATCACTATTTATTCTCGTATTCCAGCATACTATAATTGCATAATAGATATTATTTATTTATTATATATTAGCATATATATTAACTCTAATGAAACTCAAGAGAAATGATTACAATGCTTCTTCAATATTTATCAAGTTTAATTGAATCAATTTTGATAGCAATCAACGGTGCTAAAGAATTAAAATCATACAACGAATCGTACGAATTTCATATTGAGTAACGCTGGAGAGAACTTGACTTTGCTACTCAAATATACATATATATACACATGTGTATAAACAAGTAAGTCGTGGTTTGAGATTTTGCAAACCTTACTCTCAATTCCGATCTCAAAATGTTTTTTTTTTTTCTATCTTGTTCTCTTCGTAGACACTCAAGTGTCTCACTTAAACGAACGGCAAAAAATAAAGAGAAAAAAAATCGCAAACACAAATAGATAAAAAAAAAAAGGAAAAAGATAGAAAAAGTCCGTAAATAAAATGAGATCGAGAGGAAGTTAGTGCTGAAGTGGGTTTCATGATACTGTAAAGACAAATGAAATGCGAAGAAGTATTAGAAGAGGCAAAGAAGGTATACAGAACGTTACTTATACTTAACGAGTAAACATAAACATATATATGTATTGTATATAAGTGCGTATATATGGTTGAGGAAGTTTGGATAAGTAAGCGTTAGAAGCTGGTGATGATAGTCCCGGTGGGTTAGGCAACGAAGAACGTGGAGAAAACTTATAGTATTAATGGAACGTAAAGTATGCAAGAACAGTAGAAAGTGAAATTTGAAAAAATGTAACGCCTTGTGTGCGTGTATATAAAAGTAGATATAACTTACTACTTCCTGCATTACTCTGAGATGAATATTTGGGATCATAATGAATGTCTGTAATATGCCAGAAGTATCCTACAACAAACAAATTTGAATGAATAAAAGAATAATAAAAAAATTAATTGACTATACATTTTTATGAACTTACCAATTTTTCCACAAACCAAACACGAACATAAAAGCACCAAGTAAATATGTATCATCATCTCAAGCTGATCCTGTAAACCGATTGCAACACATGTTTGATCACATTGTGATAGTAGTCAAGAGCCAATTCAGACACACTAACTAATCCTTTCACACATCCGTGCATACTACACTTATACACAACAACACACACATATATCATATAAACACATACAAAGAGTTATTCCATTGATCGGTTTCCAATAATACACAAATATATATTGAAACCTAAAATCTTCCATTATTGCAATATTTTTTGCACTGATATATACATGGGTCTGTGTGTATGAGTGAGTGTGTCTATTGTACATTAATAGATGGGCATATCTGCTATACAGTGAGTATTCTACTATACACTATTTACAGAAAAGAATGTGTACAGGAGCAACGTCATAATCAATTATACTTATCAGACATATCTCTATATGTATTTATAGTGGATGTAATGCAATGGGATATTTGGAAAATGAAGCGTGGCGTCGCCAATTCGATGTCGCTATACCTCCTATCAAATTCAATTGTGCCCACAGGAATGTTATTCCTGTTGTTTCACCAATCTAGCCACCAATAGATAGTTTCCGATACATACGTATATATATATATAACTATACACATATATAGATATAAGTACATTCCTATATTTCTGTTTATATATATATAATATTGTTGGTATATTTCAAAATCATACACATAAACATATACAAACCATATGAAGAGAGTATTTGCGAACTTCTCGCTTCCTTTGTTTCTGCACTTTGCATTAACGCACCTGCTATTTCCTAACTATTAGATTGCAAGTTGGTTCAACAACTATCTGCTATCAAGGACCGCAACTGATATTGGCTTATCCGGTGGTGAAAAGCCCGCGGGTGGCAACTGTAGGATTACACCGTCGCTACAAACTACGTGATTTACGTGTATATAGTGGTTTTGGTGTTGCAACTCTTGCACGATGCAAGATGCAATCCGTACAACATACAAAATAGGCTACCCAGTGAAATTTAGATCAACTATATAGGTAAGAATTTATTTTGCTGTACTGGCTGGGTCTTTGTATTCTTCGTATTATATCGAGTTTCATGCCCTATCTCAATTATAACGTCGTATTCATTTTACATGCAAATACATTTTATATTTTATTATATATAAATATAGATGTGTGTGTGTGTGTGTGTATTTATCGAAGTTGAGTATCTTGATTTGTAATTCCAAGTTTAAGCCGTTCTATCAATACATGAATGATGAAATCCTAATGGAGTGCAACGATAATCCCAAATTCATTTTATACTTCCTATAGTCATTATCGACTTTGTAAATATCCATTTAAATGATAATAAATGGAAAGTGAATTTAATTTTAATGCTCACATGAATATATATGAAACAGAAATATCCACGTTGTTATTACTGTATAATATACTGTATGGTCATTGGTCACATACACATCGTATCGAATGAAATGTCGTTATTTTTTCGCCGATGACTACATGCCATTTCTGTCGAAAAAGTCGATGCACACAACTCACCATAAATTCTATCCACCCCAGGCTCGTAATCGTAAAATGCGAAGCAAGAAAAAAAGTAAACGAGCTTAAGAGAAATATGAAAACGAATGAGCGAAAAAAAAGAACGAGAGAGAAATGATGAGGGTAAAAGGAAAAAAAAAACAGAAAAAAAAATTGATGATCACATAAACGATACGAACATTTTCGAGCAGTTTTCGACATTCAATGATAAACTGCAAGCTCTTTTGCTCAATCAACATTTTTTTATATCGGTCTGTACACCAGATATAAATATATATAATGTATCCGACTTGCGCTTAATACTGTTTTTATTTACACGTTTATATATTAGTAATAAGTGCGAAAGACAATTCATGTTATTACAAACACATATGGATAATATATTAAAATAGTATTGACAGAAATGCTGTTTAAATCATTGGAATATGTCTAGAAAAAGCAAACGAAATAAAGATATAAAGAATGCACAATGTATATCATATTCACTAAATAATGAATAAATAGCTGATCTTTACTTGAACCTCTATTGAATGAAAGTCAAATGTTCTCTAGCCCTCGATCTCCCTTGAGATCCCTCAATTTCGTACATGAGAAAATTTTCCAAAACTTGACATGGACATGATCTCACAACTTGGCTTTGGGATTTAGCCGCTTGAGCATTGTTGTATGAATCCAGTGAAAATGGACTTGCCGCCACATTGGATGAGCCAACCATCCAACTGTTTCGTAGCAATCAAAGTTAACACACCTGGTGAGTGTACGGTATATAGAGAGTATATACAGAAGGATGAAATTGAGAGAGATACTGCAGGATGAATATGTCGCGGTTTACATCGTGCTTCGTATCCGGTGGTATGTTGAGGCCGGAAGTCATCAAAAACTTGGAAGTTTCAGTCAGTACGATATATATATATGTATATATATATATATGTATATGTATGTAGAGAGAAAGAGAGAGAGATAGAGATTGAATGTGTATGTGGCAGTTCTTCCCTCTAGACCCAATGCATTTGGTTCGGGTAACAATGTTGACCGTATGCTGACACAATCAATGGGAGCTTTTTGGGAAACTCGGACAACTCGTTATGTCATTTTAAGACTTTTTATTCGTTTTACAAACGGACGAAAGATGAAAACACGAAAGTAAAAATAGAAATTGGATGATAACTATATAACATAATTCTAACCTTTTAAATAACAATGACAACAAACCAAAGACAATTAAGTGGTTTATCAAGTTGAGTGTGGGCAAGCAGCCTGCAGCTAACTATAGCAACAGGATAGACCCATTAGTTCACCCGAACTCAAGTTAGCTGTTCCAACATCACACAATCTGATACGTTTGCACTCGGATCGAATTCCAATTGGACTTGCTTGATTGTTTCCTTCTTGCTACAGCTTTACCTTGACGTATTTGCATGAGAAGTGCATTGAAGAGAAACACTCAATGGAGTTTAAACAAAGTGATTAGATTAAATTGCCTGAATACATTTAATTCATTCGCTCAGACTTCAATAGCTGTTTGGATTTAAAGACAAATAAAATTGATGGAATTTATTTTTGTCATTGCCCGTGTCTGTGTCACATGCAACAAGTAAAATGGAGACAACGATTTTTTTCATGACAAAGTGTTTGGCTTAACGTGTATGAAACAGACATTTAGTTAAGATTGATAATAGGTATGAAAATATGTCAATCATCTGAGAATAGATTCATCAACTTGATGTACACTTAATCAAGATGTATATACTACGTATATATTAATTATGATGAAAATGTTCCAACTGGATGATGCGTGAAGTTCATTAACGTTCAATGAATATACATACATATAACCTAAGGCGTAGAGTTTATATTGAAGTTCACTATTATATTTCAATAGGAGTGATAATACGACAGTGCATAAATTTATATCTGACTTTGATATATTTAACGTTTGTTTTTTTTTTCTATTTATCAAATGGAGTTGATCATATACGAAAATGCGAATGTTATATCATTCAGAGCAATCTTTTTGCTCGTCAATGTCCAGCATAATTTCCGGTCAATGTCCATTCACAAGAGCGCGAAGCACCAGCAATCTACAATATTTTATATATAAACAAAAATTTTTATAGTGATAAAAACACTGTTTAAATATGTATATGTGTTTACTTAAAATTATAACAGGAGATGCAGCAATGTTTCATTGTGAGCCACAATAAAAATGTTTGTTTATATATTTTTTACTTTCAACCAAATAAAAATAAAGCACATATAAATAATTTCACAGTTCGTACCACTTTTTTCATCCTCAATTCTTCGAGACGGAAAATTATTTATCTCCAACTCGCTCACGCTATTATATGCATTTCTCCCGTTTTGCGTCCGTTGTTTCTTCGTTTTTTTTTTTTTTTTTCTCTTCCCTTGACTTCCACCCTGTTAAATCCACGTCAGAGTACCGTCGCCTACAGACAATTTCACTTGTCGTCCACGATGAAAAAAAAAAATAATAACAATATCAAGAGTAATAATAACAATAGAAATTAAAATGATAAAATGATAAAATTGAACAAAAAATAAATGCTATAATTTTATATTTGAAAGAAAAAAATCATTAAACAAGTTGAAGTTTTGTTAAATTCAATTGAATCACAATTTGATATATACACAAAACAATTTAATAATTAGTATCAATGACGAATTGCACTGAGCCACTATAATTTTATATTGAATATTCACACGTGATGTGATGAGCAGTGGCGATATGACGTCTGGTCATACCAGTCAACTACTACTGAATCTCACGACTTGCCATTTCTCCCGAGAGTAACGTTCACCCACAGGGTGGTTTCACGAGCAGTTCGCGGCTGCGCTACTAGGCACCTCCATCCCTACATATACATCTACAATATATATATATATATATATATATATATATAATACAACTGATTTTGCCCTCTCGTCCTTTTTGCCGCTGTGTGTAATATATCATCGTATCACTTTATGTTGCCCGTAACGTTTTATTAACCAGAAATCAAGTACCCTTTCTCATATACTTCAACTCTATATATATATATATATATTATACACATAGTGCTTACCACCTTTTCAACGTCACGTGATAATTTTGCGGCTATTTACGGTCATCGCGACAATGCCGAAACCAGAGGGACACAAAATTATGTAGTGAAACTCTACCTTCTACTTATACATTATTTATTTAATATGAAACCTGCCTATTATGTTTGATTATTATTATTTATTGCCACATAGATATCCATATAAACATTATTTTTACTGTCCAATGTCTTAACTTAATTCAAAGCCCACGTTTTCTAGATTTTTTTTTTTGTTGGTTCTTGTTTTCGTTTTTGACGTTTTCTTTTTTCATTTTTATTGGAAAAAGAGGAGGATGAAAGTCAATGTGGACGGGTAAAACGCCACGTACGGATTTTGTACGAATGAGGATGGGAGCAGTGGGAATGTGAGAAAATGAGAGGGGATTATTGGTAGATGGAGAAATGGCGTGAGTGCGAGAGAAACGGATAGACAGACAGAAGCCACATGGCTCGGATTCAATAATAAAAAGCACCACGAATCTCGCATACGACAGAGAGAGGTGTACCAAAATGGTAGCGCATTGACTATATATGGATATATATATATATATATATATATGTTTTATACGTTGCTCTCCCGTTGTCTCTCTCAGCTCTACGGGCTGAGTATCCTGTTTACTGGTTCTTCTCTACTGCAGCTGAGCGCTCTCACGATAAAAATAAATACGTTTGTTCATACGGTTTCACGAAGCTTCGAGGAAAATTCTATTTCACTCAGGGTACGGAGTGTAGAACGCGAGCTCGCATAGCGCGCGCGCGTTTCACCAAGTACAACGTTGCTGCAATACTCTATAACGGTAAACGTTTGGAAAATGTGAAAGAGTGTAGGTATATAAAGAGGACAGAAGACAAGCAACGCGCGCGATGCGATGAGTCGTGCGAGAGAGAATAAAACGCGTCGAAGCGAAACGACACTGACGTCATTCTATTTTATTTCATCAGTTACTATTGTTTATTATTTTCATTTATTTATTTATTTTCATTTATTTTTTTTTCTGTTCAGTGAATGGAAACAATGTTGGTGGCATGGATATTTAACAATACTTTTATGAATAAAAAAACATGAAAGGTTTCATTTTGACACAGACGTAGTTAAAAATAATATAGGACGATTTCAAGTTTACTCATTATATCTATGTGTATGTATGGTACATATTTATGTTTATATTATGAAGAAAAAAAATGTAATAGAAAAAAGTTTTTGATGTTTATGCGAATGGAATGTATCGGTATACTTTCAGGGTTATTATTTTTTGTTTCTTATTATTACTTTTGCAAATGTGTTTATGAAAGTTTATTCGATGAAAACTGTTACAAATATGGAGTAATAATTGACAAATAATATTCATTTGATATAGGATAAATTTGTGAAAGTGCATGAGTCGTAATCCTATTGAT
>CAJUYH010000464.1:65130-86594 GCA_910591685.1 Galerucella tenella | reverse complement strand
AAAAAGAATTATTCATTTATATTTTATAATTGTAGCTTTACTTGGGTCATCTGTGAGAATGATTGAAAGTCAAGTGACTCATGCGGAAACAACAAATATTGTTTTGTTATTATTATAATTTTTAGTCGTCGTATATTCTGTGGGGAAACGCTCTGATTATCAATGATTAAGTAAAAGTGGTAGTTTAATTCACGATTTTCACTCAATTATTTCCGTCAAACTCAACAAGAAAGCATTTGCGAACCGACAATTTATGATCATCAACGCGTGTCGCTTGTCACAGTAGAGAAAATGAAAGGACATGTGCAGGGGATGATTTTCCGGTTGGATTCACATGGATAAAATCTTAATTATTATTTGACGGCTGCAAGATTCTTTATAAAATAGTCCGATCAAAATTAAATTGACACAGTGGTTCAGTGTTTCACCTTGGCAACTGCTTTGTATGTAGTGTATCCAGTGTGATAAAGTATTATTTATTTTTTTTTTTTCATATTACAGTTCTCATTGTTTTGTCAAACAGTATATATCAAATCACGTGGCGATGTATTGGAACCGTAGAACATTTTTTTTTATGACAATATTTCTAGTCGGATTGTTGACACTTTGTAGTGGAAACGTAATTTTCAAAAAAGAATCACGACGGGAATCCTCCACTACTTCACTACTGGTGGAAATCGCAAAGGAATTGGTCGAACGATCGAAAAATACAAACCAGGTATGTGTGAATAGTTTATTATTTTCTTTTCAACATTTGTTCTGAAATTAGACTTTCTGTTTTTTTTGTTTTGTAGGTACTGAACTTGAATCTGTCGAATTTGCTGCTTCTTATGGTGCTGAAGGCGGTTGTCTTTGGCGCCAATTACATTGGAAACAATGACGATCATAGAAGTCGAAGACTTGATGCAGGTATTATTGAAGGTTTATTATTGTTTTACGTTTCATTGGTGTGAAAATGTACTTTATTTACTTTCATTTCCGTTTTGATTGTTAGATAATATTGTGTCGGAGGAGGAGATTTCTCTTGCTCTCGGCTATTTGATTGGTGACAAGTGTCTATATCGTGCAGCTTGTGAAATGCCGGATACAGCAAAGGATTATTTGGATGCCGTTGACATTATTGTTCAAACGATGAAATTAATACCAGAGTAAATATTTTTGATTTTCCATATATCATTTTATTTTTATTTCTTTTTCTAATTCTCTCATGTACGAGTTTATTTATTTGTGCAATTATCATTTTTCTCTCTTTACAGAAGTATTGCAATTAATAAATCATACGAGAAGACAGTTGGTGAGTTTCGAAAAGCGATCGAATATGGTGCCATGAAACGATGTCCACCCGAATACAATTGCAAAAAGGAAAATATAAATAATTTTTTACAATCTGAATGAATTATTCTAATTTTTCTGTTATCTCATTCTGATTGTACTCTGTCAATCGATTGATTATTAATAATGTTCTTTTTTTTTCTTTGTCGTGATAATAATGTGATTAAACAGAATTTATTTTGAATTATAGATCGATCATTACTTAATTGAATATCTGTATTAAATTATCGATTATTATATTAAAAACGGATTTGATATATTCGTTTTTGGGGAAGGATATCATCACCAATAGCTACGAATAGATCGACATTTCCTTATTTGTTTTTTTTTTCTCTTAATCATTTGTTTATCTATATTAATTTTTATCGTCGCGCATTTTTTATCCAATGACATGGATATTATGCCAAGTTGAAAAACCTGGAATACAAACGATTAAATACGTGTGTATTATTGGCAGGTTAAATCAATTGGTTTTATTCTTTTCTTTTTCCGCCATAGGCACATATAAGTACTGAAGGAAAACCAAAATTATAATATCAAAAGTTCAATTACAATTTACTGCATGCAAATGAATGCGAAAAAAATAATAATAACATTTGCCTTGATTAGGTACGAAAAAAAATCTAGTAGTCAACTACAACTTATCAGTCGATGAAAAAAATATGATGGCTCGCAATGGAAAAAGCTGCTATGGAATTACATAATATGTACATAGTAACGCAGATATGAGAAGAGAGCGAAAACAAAATAGAGATTGGAAATATCACGATAATTAAAAACTTTGGAATTAATTATTTTAGCAACATAAATCAGCAATGTGAAAAATGTTTGGTTATATGTACTTGGTCCTTGTAAGTGCGCTGCCGCCTTTTGTTGGATCCATCATACGATTCCAATTGGTTTGGCCAACGACGAATCCCACTGCACGCATTTTTTCCTGTTCTTTTCGTTCCTCTAAATCAGCCCATCGTACCTATACCAAAAACAGGGAGAAAATTTTCATTATATTTCCGTTTGATTCAAATAAATTTACGCTGTTCTATATATTATTTATCATATCGTTACATACTCGTTTCTTTCCCGATGTGTCCTCCATATTATAATAATCAGGGACTTGTAGAAAGTCCTCCATTGTCTGTGGCTTTCCCTCATTTTTCCGCTTTGCCAAGCCATCCAAGCGATCTATACTCAAAATGAGAAAAAAAAAAAATATAAAATACATATTTATAGATAATTATACAAAATATTTTGACTGTAAAAAAATTATTAATGTCTGATATGTAATCCATTTACCTAATTTATCCTCTGCTTCCATTTTTTCCCATTTGCTTACACCCTGCGACAAAATAATTGTTTATTTATACATATGTAAAAAAATTTTTGTTCCAATGAATCGTTTGAATTTACCATTGGATTCATTTGATCATCTTGACTGTCTTGGCTGTCGTCGTTGCCATCGTTCCCCTTTGATCCACCCTGAGTTGACTCAGCTTCCTCCATATGCACCTGTACCAATTAATTAACAACAGTTACATATACAAATAATAATGAATAAATATATTTATTTGTATATAAATAATTTTTTTCCAATCTCTATATACCTCTTGAATCGCTTGCTCTTGCAAAAGTGAGGCAACATCCAATATTTGATGATAATTTGGCGTTGGCTCAAAGTAATCTACAATTTTATTTATTTCATCCTCCGTTCGTTTGTGAATATTACGCTTGAGACATACTTGAACGTCCATTTCCATTTCACACACATATACCTGAATATGGACAATTAATCATGAACAATTGTATTGTAATACAACATGAAAAAACTATTCAGATAAATAACTTACCCGGAAACCTTTTGTCTTGGCGAAACTCCATATTTCCTCATAGTCTGCTATTTTCTCATTGATGGAATCCAATATAATAAAATTGAAGTAGCCATCAACAATATTTTTTTTAAAGGCTTTGACTAGTGATGCTATGTAACTTGATTCCATTGCCTCTTCATGTTCATACACCATTTCCTATATAATATCCAATCAAAAAAAACAAGAAAAAAAAAATCATTTCAATAAAAGTATTTTAAAATAAAAAAAATACTCGTCAATTTTTGTAAATACTACTGACCTTGTTAATAACCTTTTTGCCATTATCATCTTGACTTTCCACTTCTTTTTCAGTGAGAAAGTAATCATCCAGACTAAGAATTCGTGGTGCCGAGCCGCCTTGCTCCAATTCTTTATCCTAATAATGAAAATAAATTGTAAATTTCGAAATTAACTAATCATAATTTTCTTTATTAATATGGATAAATACAATGTTTGATTTGAATTATTCCAGACTAACCTTTATAAGTTTAGCAATATACGACTTTCCACTGCCAGGTGGTCCTCTGAGGATTATTGTTATTTTTGGTGGTCGGTTCTGACGACCTGGTGAACACAATAAATCATCGACCATTGTAATATTAGATGGTTTCGCCAACTCCATTGTCTTGGGTGGTTCGTCCGCGACATTTGTAACATCTTGATTGCTGCAACAAAAGCGAATAAACATTATCATCGAGAAATATTAATGAAAGTGCTGTAATTGATTCGAATGAGATGCAACAAATGGCATCAAATTGCCAAATAACAAAGACGCATAAAACAAAAAATAAATTAAAGAAACCCTCAATTTCATAAGCGGATAAAAGTACCACGAAGTACCGTGAAGTTTCACGATAGATCGATGTTAAGTAAAGTATAATAGATTTTATGTTTCAGATATTTAAATAGTCAGGCTCAATTGACGGCCAGTTCCTTAAAATTAATAATCCATAATTCTCGATATTTTGTATATCAAATTTGAATACAATTTATAGTTTGTGAGAGATAAAAGAAGATGAAGTTACAATAAACTGTTTGTATGAATATGATGATACAAGGGTGGACACAATTCAACAGAGAAAACAAAGGCTCTCTCACATTCATAAAACGTAAATAATCGTGTTTATGAACGTATTGGTAATGCAAACAAATGTGTTGGCGTTAAATATTGAATATAAGGTGAGACTGGTAAAATAAATTTTACGTAGCAATTAAATGTAAAATGAACGGAATTTTCTTTAAGTATTGGAATCACGTATATAGCTTTTTCATATTAATCTGTATTTGCGCGCATTGCGCTGCAATAATCCTAGGACAGTATTTTAATTTATACGACGTTTAGTTTCATTTGTTTTTGTCATTTTTTTTTCTTTTTCTCTTTTCATGGAAAACATTCCAAAACTACCGTTGAGACAGGCTGTTTAGATTAGAATACTGCCTCAAAACAGTGACAACAAATTCTCATTTTCATTCCCAATAAAAGTTCATCATGGATACCGTGAAGTAATATATACCTCGCATGAGATTTCGCCTGCAATTGATGTTGCTTTAAAATGGCCTCTCGTATGTATTTTACTCATTTCCATTTGTTTAATTCGCTTTGGTAAAAAATAATGGGAATTTTGGGTCGCACGTGCATTATCAGACGATTACACCGGTGCCAAAAAAAAAAAAAAATGTATCGTACGTGGGGATATTTTGAGTACTATCAATTGTTCTATTGTGATGAAGTCATACCTGGATTCCTGGATTGTTGATTCAGTAGGATTGTTCATTGGATTCTCTTGCCGGCTTACATTTCCTCTAGATCTATTAAAATTTATACACACCTTCATTCATTCATTCCAATTCTCATAACGGAATATATTTATATATATATATATATATATGTATTTTGGGAATGATTAAATGTTATTTATTAATTTGGTAATCAATTCGCGGAATTTTTGTATAGATATTGCGTGAAATTTTTTTGTCATGTGAACTACCAAATGAGACGTAAAATTTCGTGCAATAATAATACGAAAATTCCTAATAAACGGCCAAAAATTCATTTCAATTGTTTTCAAAAAATGGGAAATTCATATGTCTAATTTTCTTGTTGTCTTTACCTTTCGTCATTTTTGTTATATTCTGTGTTTGAATCCTGTCGTGTTTTCTCAACTTTATCACGTGTCCTGTCTGTTTGCATAAAAACAGAAATTCAATATGTTAAGCTCATGAAAATGATGTGATACGGACAAAAAAAAAACAAAAAGAAAATAATAATTCACAGATATTATCTAACATTATATATTTTTTTTTTGTTGTCAAATCGAACAACTGAAATGCATCATAAGAAAAGAAAATTACCTTCGCTGTTGCTGCGTGGTGCGCTTTCTTCGCGATGCTTTTCAGTTTCTCTGTCCCATGATTTTTCTCTTCTACGCTTTCCCCTGATGTTATCTTTACTCTCTCTTGGTAATTTGTAATCTTTTGGTGTTTTTACATTGTAATACGGTTCTTTCCATGATTTCTCATTTTTTTGCCACGATGATCGATGATCATCGAACTTGCTGCGTTCCTCATATCTCCAAACAGGATTGATTTCTTTTCGAGCTTGTCGATCAGGTACCTTCATCATCCTTCTACGATCCTCATACGCTTTTAAACTGTCACTATATTCTTTTAAATTTGGTTCGCCTTCTACCCAATATTTGAATTCCACTCTTGGATAAATGTCATGATTAATCACATTAGGTTTAATATTACCGTGACCATAATCGAAGCATTGATTTGGTGTTGCATAATTTTCAGCCATGGGTCGTCGTATATTGCCATATTCAATTACTTTGGAAGGTACAAATTCAGTAATAATCACATCAGGCTTGCCACCACCATGATTATAATTAAATTGTCTCTCGATGCAAAATTGTGGACGCATTGGTCCAGTGCGTCTATACCCAGGGTGATTTGTTGAACGTCTTGAAAACGGATCTCGATCATCTGTTGGTGCATCTAGGCCGCCCGGTGGAATATCATTTGGCGGCTCTCTCAATCCAGTGTTCATTGGACCGAAAGACGGTCGTCCTGGCATATCATTGGGGCGATCGAAACCCCGATCATCAGGATTGCGCTGTAATGACATGGGTCCAGAGCCAAATGCAGGTCCTAATTTATTGTTGTCTACATGAAATTCATTACCTGGACGACTAGGTCGTATTGACATGTCACATTCTTCCATTGTTAATGGACCAAATGGCAGTTTATTGTTATCACTTCTGAATGGCTTATCGAATGGCCGATCCATTGGCATCATGTTATCGCGAGATTCGTTGAAATGCAGAGGTCCGTCAAATTTAAATGATAAAAGCGACGGAATGTTGTTTCTAGGACCATTGTCACCTGCATGTAAATTGAAGGGCATGTCATTTTGTCCTCGGGATATAAACCGATCATCAGGACCCTGAGATATAAATGGTGGCCCATCATTAAAGCCACGTGGTCCAAATGGCACATCGCGTGGAGGGAAATTATCGGAATTTGGACCACGCGGTCCGAATCCAGTACCTTGATTTAGTCCTCTTGCACCAAAACGATCTTCAGGACCATCTCGATGCCCGAATGGTGGCAAATTCGATGATTCACGTTCAAAAGGACCATTAAATGAATCTCGAGATCCAAAAGGACCATCATTGGGACCTCTAAGTCCAAAAGGACCATCATTAGGACCTCTAGGTCCAAAAGGACCATCATTTGGACCTCTAGGTCCAAAAGGACCATCATTTGGACCTCTAGGTCCAAATGGCGGTTCATTAGGGCCTCCCGGACCAAATGGTGGCTCATTTAAACCTCTCTGACCAAAGGGTGGCTCATTTAGACCTCTCTGACCAAAGGGTGGCTCATTTAAACCTCTCTGACCAAATGGTGGCTCATTTGGACCTCTCTGACCAAAGGGTGACTCATTTGGAACTCTCTGACCAAAGAGTGGCTCATTTGGACCTCTCTGACCAAAGGGTGGCTCATTTGGACCTCTCTGACCAAAAGGTGGTTCATTTGGACCTCTCTGACCAAAAGGTGGTTCATTAAAACCTCTCAGTCCAAAAATTGATTCATTAGGACCTCTTTGGCCAAATGGCGGTTCTTGAGAACTTCTCGGACCAAAAGGTGGTTCATTAGGGCCTCGTAATCCAAAAGGCGGTTCATTAGAACCTTTTTGTCCGAAAGGCGGTTCATGGGGAGCTCTTTGACCAAAAGGCGGTTCATTAGAACTTCTTTGACCAAAAGATGAGTCATCAGGACATCTCTGATCAAAGGACGTTTCATTAAGTCCTCTTTGACCGAAAGGAGGTTCATTAAGATTTCGTGACCCAAAAGACTCATCGTTAGAACCACGAGGGGGTAGTAAAGGTGGTGGTATGTTCCCGCGTGAATTATTGGCTCCTCTTGGTCCCAAAATCGATGAGGGTGGTTGAAATTTATCATTTTCGGGAAGTCTAGTGCCAAGTGAATCAGGTCCTTTTGACTTAAAATCTGCGTCTTTTGATTCAAAAGGCTGGTCAAAGAAACTGGTGCGATCAAAGGGAACGTTTGGTCCTCTTGTGTCAAATGGCATGTGATCAGAATCTTTTATCGGGCCCAAATCGGGCAATTCTGGTGGTGGTTCCATATTTAAATCTTCAGGCTTTGGATCATTTTCTCCCATAAAAGGTAAACCTTCTGGTTTTGTAATCGGTTCCAATATAGGTTCATTAGTGTTTTGATTGGATGGTTCTTTTTCCACTGATTTAGCGTCATTTGATATTTGTGTTTCTTTTGCTGACGGAGAATTTGCAGATTGGCCATCGATTATTGGATTTTTCATGATTTGTGGATCCAGCCATGGCGGCATTTCTAACGGCGGAATACTTTGTTCTGCTTCCACAACAGAATCATGATTCTTTTCACTATCATCCGCTGCAATTAATGGTCGATCTGAGGGTTGAATACGTGGAGGTGATTGATTACCCCTGGGAAACTGTCCTGGTCGATTTATAAAATCTCCAAAGCCACGTGGTGGTACATCTATCGGCGGAGGGCCAGATAGCGGTGGTTGATTTTCCCATGGAGATATTTCACACCGATTATTGGGGTTTCCGAAGCTACGATTCCTGTTTGAATCTTGATCTTGACCTCGTGGCGCAAAGTTATTACTGCGAAGACCAAAATCATTTGATTTACGCGATGCAGTAGTGTCTAACCGCGTATCAAAATCACCAAGTCCACGTGAACGGAATTCCGATGGTCCTCGATCACGAAATTCGTCGCGGGATCTGTTGTCAGTGCCACCAAACGATCCGGAACCGCGAAAATTGTCCGGGGGTGGTCCAGATGCAGGACCACGATCACGTCCAAATTCACTCACACGATCTTTTGTCAAAAATGGTGAATCACCGGTAATTTTTTTGAAACTTTCGCCCAACGAGCCAAAAGTAGTACTGGATTTATCAGGTGTCAGGAAATTGCTTGACGGTTTGAAGACATCCATAGCTGAACGACGTTTCTCCATTAATTTTTTCAATTCAGCTGGCATTTCTTCTTGTGGCGGTGGTTGCTCAAAACGATTATTACTCTTACCAACATTGCGATTATCACTTCCAAAATTATCTCTTCTGTCCATGGAGTCACGCGAATCCATACGATTTTGATTAGAAGAAAATCGATCCGATGAAAAACGATCATTGGACAGTGCACGGTCTGAACCAAATCGATCGTCATTGAATTGATCGTTGGAAGAAAATCGATTATCTGCCCTGAAACGATCATTCGAGTTTTGATCTCGATCAAAACTAGAATTGAATGAATCCTTCTTCTGTCCTCCATATTGATCTTGATCGCGGAATCTTCCATCATTTCGACCGTATCGATCATCATCATATTTCCTATCATTGCTGCGATCTCGTGAACCGAAGCTGTCATCGAAACGAAATTCGTTACCGGGTCCACGATTTGGCCCACTTCCACTAAAGTTGCGTGGTGGTGGCCCATCTCGCCTAAAATTATCACTACCAAGATCATTACGATCGTCTCGATTAAATCTATCGGGTCCATCGCGATCAAATGAATCGTTTGATCGATATTGATCTTCGCGATCACGATCTGATCTACGACGATCATTTGATTCGAAACGATCTGATTTAAATTTGTCATTGTGTGATTGATCATACGAATCTCTCCTATTGAAAGGAGCATTCGATCTATCATCATCACGTCTGTATTGAGAATTGTCATCACGTGACATTGCGGACGATGGTCCTGATGGCGCTTGTGCATTATTTATTTGTGAATTTACTGGAAATCCTGGTGGTGGTTGTGAAAAATTGATATTGGTATTTGACATACCAAACGATGAGGTTGGATTGAAATTCGGCATATTGGGACCAATCATAGATGAATTGGGCATGACTGGTGGTGGAACTGTTGGCGGTTGATATGTTGGAAAAGTTGGGGCTGGAGCAATACTTGCTATATTATATTGCGCTGCCCATTGTTGGGCCGCCCAAGCTTGGTGTGTCATATCTGATGTCATGGTTGTGGGTACACCAGGAATGGTCGATTGTGCTGCGCTCTGTATATTCATTTGTGCTGGCAAGGTTGAGAGTCCAGTGTTTGATGATAATGCTTGAGTTACTTGATTTAATGCATTGTCCTTTCCCGATAATCCAAGTGTCTTGCCGATTCCCAAGAGATTATTAATTAAACCTTGATTCTCTGTATTTGTTAATATATTAAGTAATTTATCACCACCAGGTAACGATTTTTTCTTTTCCGATTCTGCTTTTGCTCTTTGAGCTTCGCGTTTTTTTCTCATCTGTTCACGACGTTCGATTAATTTTTCACGCCATGAAGTCCACTTCGCTTCATACTGTTTGTACTGCGCCTGAAATGTTCAATTTTCAAAATATCATTTCCATATTACATTTATTATTCTATACACATGTCAATTTACAAATTAATCAATAACTTATCGTAAAAATTAACTTATTATTCCACTATGATTTCATAAATATAAAATATTAAACTTACCTTGTCTGGATGATTGGCATTTTGTAACTTCCACTTATTAAACTGTTCTTCCCATTGTTTAAATTGTGCATCAAATGTTTTCTCAGCATGGCTGAGCTCATCATCTTCATTCTTCGATTTTTTTGCACTATCCGACATGATGTTATTATTAGCACTACGTTTTGTACCCGAAAAATTGTTATCATTCGATGGTGGAGGATTGTCGGGAGGTGGTGGCGGTTGTCCAAGCGGTAAAGGAGGATTACCGGGTGTTTTTGAAAATAGGGGAAGATTATTTTGATGTGGTGGAATCGCGCTATTGAATTGATATGAATTCACGTTATCGGGTGGCAAAGGTGGTTTAGTAGCAGAATCCTCCTTGGGCAATGGCGGTGGGACCAGCGGAAATCCACTCATACCAGAAGCCGACATCTGCTTTATCGTTTCTTGATACTGTAAATAAATTAATATATCCTCTATGGCGCTCCATACCTCACACTACCATGATGCTTCTTACTATAATTCGATAATGAAATAAAAAATATCAAGAGAAAAAGTCTCAAGTATTATTTATTACTGCTATCAAATTATTTTAATGGGCTTGATGGTAAATTCGTGCTGATAAATATACCTTTGCGCCATACTGAGCCTGCCATTGTTGATACTGCTGTTGATATTGCTGCCATTGGGTCCAATTTTGTTGTTGTGCTGCCGCCCATTGTTCAGTCGTGTATCCACTAGGCGCCTATTTATTATTTATTTCACATTAGTATCCGATATTATATTATATATTATGAAATAAAAGGTATAATTCCAAAAATATTATGGAATTTTAATTATTTAGTGGAATATTCAACAGATATATTATCAATTATTTATGGATTATTATGAATAAACACATGATAATAAGGATATACTTAAATAGATAGAATGCTTGCATAAACAATAATAAGAATAATGTGGAAGAGAGATATATTTATACTTACTGGTTGATTAAAATATTGCATATTAGCTTGCATCGTCACCATGGGATCTGTACCAGATGTAGGATAGCCTGGAGCAGTCGGTGGTTGTGGCATCGTTCCAGTTGTTGTGCCAGCTGATACTTGCCACTGTTGATTCCAATTTTGCATTGTGTTTTCGTGTCTTTAATTATGTTTAATGACTTTTTTTTTTTTTTCAACTCCCCTCTCAAGCCAGCAAAGTTGTGTTTTTGCTTAGCTAGGGCATTGTCGAGGACGTTTTTAAAGGATGCGTAGTCCGATCGGACGCTATTTCGAGTGTGGAGAAAATTCTTATTATATAAATACGCCAAATAATTTCAGAAAAAAAAAATAAAAAAAAAAAACAGCAAAGTATATAATTGAACAAAAATATATATATACATGTATGCAATTTTTGTACACATTTATGTATATATGTGTATGGAAATCTACTTAAAAGAGTAGAAACTAGCTGATAAATTTCAAATAGTAGTAGTTTATTGTCGCATGATATAAATTACTCATAAATAATATTCAGTAATAATTAAATTTTTGAGTATCATTCAAACCATTTGGATAATAAATAAAATATTATAATTATTGTATCCCTAAATAAGAACGCCACACTTCATAAATAAATGATCTATGGAAGTGTATTATTATTCCATTTAAATATCCATTTTTCTATTGTAAATGCAGCAAATTACCCTTTGTGAACAAAAGGAACGCGCATCATATATATATATATGTACATGGCAATTTAATACATTTTTTTAAATTTAAATAATACGCTTGTATATCATATTAACTGCTTTGGTAACTCTCAAATAACTGTAGTCCTCTTTCATTTTATATGAAATGTTATATATTTTATCTACGAGAGAAATGAGACACAGTTTATTGATTGGTCATTGTCAACTAGTGACACAGCAAGCCCAATGTATTATTGTAGAATTACAAACGTAATGATGAACATTTAAAAAATTTTCCTAACGCAATACTCATTGTTTATACAAAACAGTAAGTTGTCTTTTAAAGGATAAAAAATGTAATATCACTGCATTAATTTACGCAGCAATATTGGGACTTTTGGTAAAAATTGTAGTGTCGCCATGGGAGAAATGTTTGAGAAATCTATATCTCAAATGCTTCATAAAATATTAAATATATTCAGTGGGGTTTATTTATGTTGTATCGACAGTTTTGAAATATTTTTCTTTTTCTATTCGTTTTGTTTTTTTTTTTTTTGTTTCACGCATGAGGTTTGCAAAGTGGATTTTTGGCAGAAGAGTAATTATTAACAACGCGTTGACACACAAATGAGAGAAATTCAAATCTATATTCAATGACTTGATGAATTTCCGTGTCTACTCACAGTCATGTCAATATTGATTTCGCTGATATGTAATTGCAATCATAATAAAGAGATGCATTTATTGTCGAATAATAACGACATTGGGCTATATACACTATATATATATAGTGTGTGTATATATAAGGGAACATACACCAAAGTCACTGAGTTTCGACGCGATGTAAAAAAAATGAAAGCCGATCTGCATACTTACATTGAATTTGAATTTATGCGGACTCTATCTTCAGTGTAGATACACGAACCAACCGGAAATAATACTATCGATACACAATTAACGTTCACTGAACCTGCGAAAACTATTTTATAATCAAATTTGCGTAATCCATTTTGGAGTAATCCGTTCGCGTAGCCATACTGGATTGCGAGTGTATAACTCACAGCGCCATTGCTAACCTAGTGGGAAATAAAGCAATTGTTTAAAATACCCGTCGATAATGGTAATGCGCGTGATGAAACTATGCTCCATCGGTAAGTAAATGATATATGATAAAAATCATGTGTTTTAATTTTTTGAATCAATTTATTCATTTTATAATTTTACTGTATATATTTTTATATTTATTTTTCATGATGAGGATACAGATCTGAAGATCATACATCCATAATATGGTGAAATTACAATTACAGCCCAGAGTAAATTTAAAATTGCGCAAAGTAAATACATGCATGAGATCATTATTTTACAGTTTGTATATTTTTCTTCTTTCGTTTTCTTTCTTTTTTCCATACATAGTTTCACCCGTAAATACCGTGAATACCCGAGCTATATACTTGGGCCAGGTTCACTATAACATCTACATAATGTATTCTTTCTTCGTCACCAATTATCCATCTGCCATCAATTCTCACACTTAAAAATATATATTGTCTGTACAAAACGATTGTTAATTTTTTTTTCAATAGCTCTGCTCTCTATTGTCAAATGGGGTCTTGACAAAATATGTTGTTAATGTTCCTTTGCCTTTCACGTAAGTGGGACCACGACAAATGAGTTCATAGCCAGCGTGTTCGAGGATTTTTGCAGTGTCCTCTGTTACTTGGAGTCTTCCCATCTCGCCGCAGCTGTCCATTCTCGATGCAACATTCACTGTATTTCCCCATATGTCGTATTGTGGCTTTTGAGCGCCGACAACACCAGCTATCACCGGTCCATGATTCAATCCTGTTGTAAAATTTTGCATCGAATAAATATTTTTATCAAAGGATAAATCGCGAATAAAAAACAATTTCCTTACCCATTCGAAGTTTGAATCTTTGAAATGATTCTCTATTGATTTGATCTAGGAGAGTCATTAAAGCAATGGCAAATTCTACGAGAACAATAACATTATGTTCTTCTTGCTTTGTCACATCCTGCGTGAATGAAAAAAAAAAAATTAAACAGTCAATAGTCAATAAAATATATATAATAATTTATTATGAAATACTAATATTGAATGACAATTTACTTTTTGTTCAACGTCTTCTTTTCCAGGACTGAGACCGGAAGCCAGCATATACGTACTACCAATTGTTTTAATTTTTTCAATGCCCGAAAATTTTGGTTTCAACAAAAGTTTATCAAAGTCACAAATAATTTCATTCAATAGCCGAAGACACTCGAGCCCTTGTTTATTAATATCAGTTTCATCATAAAATTCTTTGTAATTTGGTATTGATGCAAATAAAACAGCAATGCTATTATATCGCTCATGATACAAATCTTGATTGACTGGTGTTGATAAAAAATGATCGGCAACATGTGCTGGAAGAATATTCTCCAGCAAAATTTTATTAATACCTCTCATTGTTTCCACCTCATCTTGCTCAACTTTCAACTTATTTTTCCATTGAAAATCTGTTCTTGTTGTGAATTCAATTTGTCGATCGAGTACATGGAGTATTGAAGCAATGAGAAATAATAAATAGCCAATTTGAAATAGATACGGTGCGCCAGTAAATCTAAAAATTGTATAAGCATATGTTTTCACAAAAGTCCTTTTCCCCTTATCATTTTAAAATTATCCCATTCATAAAAATATATACGTATATATATATATATATATACTGACTCGTTTTGATATTGATAGTGGAGTGCAACAACGGGCATCTGAGAAAATACAACGAGAACGGCCAATATTGAGAACATCATAACAAAGAACTTGAGAAGAAATCCAACTCTGAGATGTGCCCAGCCAACAATCAAGGCGATTGCCGCTGAATATACGTAAGCCTGAAAAAAAATAAAAAATAATAGGAAACAATAACAATATACTATTTCCGATTTTCATTAACAAATAAATGACATTATTGTTCTAGGACCTATCACTCACTGGCACCACTTGAACGTTCTCATCATCAACGTCAATGAGACTGATTAGGGCCGAAGTAATAGCGAGCATTGCAGTGATGAGATAAACGCTTATTCTGATCCCTCTACTCAGCGCTGTTGGTTGATTATGTTCGTCTGATCTATTGCCAATTTTCTCAGCGTACCATGAGATGCCAACAAAAAATGATAGAGCCACAAAACCAGCAGCGAAACATCCGTAAACTGTGACACTTCTGTAATTTTATGATTTCCCATGGGCCATTGAATCAAATGATTGCAATTTCAAATATATATATATATATATATATATATATTGTAGTCACGTTGCGTGAGTATTATTTACCTTGGCAAGTAAATAATTTGAATGAGGAATATCATTAAGTAAAGGATGTTGGAGGCGATGACGTACCAGGGATACTGTTCGTCCCTCTGATCGCGATATTGGCATTCCTGCGTCTTGTCTTTGAACCAATAGGTCGTCGCTGACATGCCTTCATTCCCGCCACACCACTGCCTACCGTTGAATCAATAAGATATAGTAATTTTTCAAACTATGTACACAAAAGTTTTTATATTATGTTGTATTTAACATACTTGATGTCAAAACAATTGGAATTATTTGCCAGGAGATTCGATTCAATCATCGCAATACTCTGTTGAAAATGTAAACGTGATTGATATGTGGTGATATAAAATTTATATTGAATGAATGAAGGTTAAGTGACTTACAGTCAATCCAATATTTTTAGCTAGTGTTGATTCCGCGATATTTGCAAACGGTTTATCCGCTCCCCAACACTCAACATATTTCGTCATTTTACTGCTTGGCCTTGATCTTGATGGGACAGGACCGGGTCCGGGCAAACGTCCATTTTCTCTTTCATTTCCGTCGGTGGATTTCTACAGATACATTTTACGTTACACAGTCACTTATACGTTTACTTAAGTGCCTACTTTATTCTCCAATAAATGCATTATTCATAATAATGGATGCAATTTATCTTTCACGAGACGTAATACTCAAGTTTATTACATTTCGATATAAGCTTTTCTACCACATAGCGATTGCTAGAATCTATTTTATTTATTATCACTATATAGATATTACAATTCAATTCACGCGAAGCTTCTCTTCATATATATGAAAATATCTTTATAGATTATAGAAGTATGAACACATAAGAAGTCCAAATTGAACGATAAATTGCGTGGGTGGATTTTACCTGTGGTGAGATTATGAGAAAAGTTTCGGTCTTGTGTTCGGCTAAGTAACTCTCACGGGTGTCACCGTTTCCTGGCTCTACCTCGAAACGGTCTCCCAACTGTTGAAGTGTTGCCTTTGTTATGTGAACGCGTCTAATAAAGAGAAAACAAGTAATTAATCAAATATATCTACAGAAGAAAATTCGCGATTGGATTTCATTGAAAAATTCTTTTGGAATTCGAATAAGGATCCCGGTGTAAAGTAAAACGCTATGAAATTTAAATGACAATAGGTGTCACGCCCACCATCGTCATGCACATTTCAAACTGGGGGAAAAAAAAAATTGATTGTGGATAATGATAAAGAATAGAAAAGCGCATATATAAATGACTATTGAAAAATATTAAACTCACCCTGGTAACCCACCACTCTCCATATGATTGGCGAGCGTGACGTCGTCGCTCCAAACGTCAAACTGCCATTTCCGTAGGCCGAGGACACCGCACAGAACGTTTCCGGTGTGGATTCCAATTCTCATATCGACATTAAAACCAGTTGCCTCACGCACGAACCTTTTGTATACCATATAAAATATAATAAAATTTTAATCGTCACAACCAACACACTCAACATTTATTATTATTCAAAATGAGTTAATATTAAAATCTATTAGTATAATAATAATAACAATAATGATAATAATATGTAGTAATTTTTTTCCTTTCCCTTGAGTGAATTAATAAGTGAGGGTAGAATTATTATTTTGATTCTGTAAGCTACAATGTAATTACATGCAAATTTCATTTGGAAACTTCACCATAAAAGTTCTTGTAACAAAAGATAAATAATTTCATCAACGTCGCTCGCGTATTTTATGATGAAAAACAACGGTATACTTTGGCATTGAGGCAAAAATATATTGTAGCACATGTTGATATGAAATAAAAATTATTTGAGGAGAGAATGGCTTGACAGTGTCTATAAATTTCTACATACAGTACATTGAAGTATTTTCCATCCATCATAATAGTCATTCGTGTATATTTAAATCAATTGAAAGAAAGTAATGAGATATTTTCTGAGTAAATAGAATATTATGAAATATTTTGTCACTACAAACATACTAGAAAATTGCAATTCAGTCTTTGTCATGGGTATATAATGAATTGGACAGTTGAAGAGTTATTGCTTTTCTAGGTGGCATCTGAAAATTTGTTTTGTGTTGACGATGAATTTTTACAAAATACACAGCACGTACACACATAACACATAACTCAATGTTCCAACGGTAGTAATAATTTCTATATGATCTACATGCTAACATGAATATACTTTTCCCCTTATATATAACATTGTCTATCTGAATATTAATGTGTATGCATATATACCTGATGGCGTCAATCATTTGAAGGCCCATGTTGACACAATTGTATGCATGATTTGGCCGTGATACCGGTAATCCTGACACGCAGTAGTAGCAGTCACCCAGAATTTTGATTCTCATACATTGATTATCCTGTTAATAAGATGAAACGATTTAATTTAATTTTTTCATCAGTGTCGTACCCATTAATTAATTTTTTTTTCTTCTCTTCGAATAAATTACTGTCGCAATTTTTTTTTTTTTTTCATTTTTACTGCTCCAATTTACACTCTGTTTAAAAAAAAAAAAAAAAACAAAGAAGAAAGTTATTTATTGATTCGTAGTCAATCGGGTCTTTTCACTTTGTCTTTATCACTTTTTTTCTCTTTATTTTTCCTTCAACGCTCTCGATATATTGCCCGATACTGTACATGTTATTTCACAATCTATAAATTCATTTTCAATGGTACATATACCACGTACCTACACTATCAAACTACCATCACGTGTCCAATGAATTACTTCCATCGTATAGTGAATTGAATTTATATATCTATTTTTCCATTTACCAATTCAATAATGTTGGAGAATTGCTGGTCGATTTCGTCACGTTATTAAGTTTGGTAGATACATTACGTGAGTTGAAGTGACTGAGAAGGGATGCTTCTCACTCACCCTCAGTTTCGCCTTCTCAACTATCTCTCTCTCTCTCTCTCCCTCTCACTCGCACACGCTCTCTCTCATTCCCTGCGTGTCTCATTTCTGAATTAATTTGCTTTGGGCATACGCGATTATAGCTAAAAGCAAGTGCCAAGCACATACAGGAAATTGACAGTAAATAGCATTTGCCATTTTTGTTTCTCTCTCACTGTCTATCTCTGATATTTTTTTTTTACTGATGTATCGAATTATGCTTGAGAAGCAAGAAAAGAAACAGTTACATTCTCCAAAAGTGATATGTTAAATCTGAAAATTGTTTTCGAATAACTTTGAGATGATTGAATTAGCCAAGTTTCTCAATATGAGTTCACGCAACATTGTGGTATATATATATATATCTATATCATTTTTGCAAGCGGCCACTTCAGTTGGAATCAGAAAAATTAATTGGCGACCGTGAAGAAAATTGAATCACCCTAGAGTAGTTGCTTTTCATCTCTTCCACACATCTCTCTCTTATTTTCTTTCTTTATTCGTTTTTTTTTTTCTTTCATATTTTCTCGTATGTAATGAAACAGAAATATAAAAAAATGAAAGAAAATAATAATAAAGATTCTCGTTTCGTTGGAATGTTCAATGCTTCGCCGAAAGATATCTTCTTCATGATTTTTTTTTTATACAGTCTATTCCTGTCGTTTCATTGCCCGGTTTGTAGAAGACGCAGGGAAATCATAGTCATGGAAAACCTTTTCTTATCATTTGTACGTCATTGTATGTGAACGTTTCTTGGAGGGTTGTATGCTGTGTGTGGATTCGTCAAATTTTAGGAATAAGGGTGAATGGAAGTTGGGTCGTGGCGCAACCCTCATCCATAATCACAGTTATCTTGATGTGTCACTGGATTTATTTCTCGCTCCAGTTGTTATATGCTCCGCCAATGATAAACCTCATTATTCTCAAAGCGTATCATTCACAATAAATCACAATCGATATTGAGAAATAAAAACGATAAAAAAAAATAAACAAAATGAAACTCTAAGATGATTTTTAACTGATTATATAATGGGTGAAAAGCGCCAAAAGGCAAATATACCCGGTAGTTCATAATCGGATTATTCATCGGATATATGTAGCAGGTGTGCCTGAGGCTTTAACTGTATTTGGCGGTGATGGTGCGACCCTTGCTAGTATTTACCCCTATTTAGATTATTATATATATATATATACATAACATACCATAACAGTCTAAAATATTTGATTGCATTCATGAGATAATATGCTTAACGATCTTTATTTTCTCTTTGATTCAAGAGGTAAGGTATTTCAGATAGTAATTTAATGAAAGATTAAAAAATGTGAACACTCTGTAGTCATAATGGATGTTGGCAATGTCGGTCATTATTGCAATTTAGTGACATTGGAATTTAACAAGTTTGCTGAAGATATTTGCCTGCAATATCATCATGTCTTCTCATCATATATATATATATATATATATATCGATTATTTGGCATACTTTATAATTGAATGGCAAAAAGCTTTTTCCAATCAGCTAATAATACTCATAAATATGGCGCGCCTTGCAAATGAAACTATTTATTTAATGCAATGTACCTTTGATACCGCTGTTTATACACGATAATATTGTTTGGTTTAATTATTGTGATAGGCTCTTATATTCATTCCAATTAATTTTAATTATATTACATCGGTAACTATTAATATTGGCGCAACCACATTTGCTGCATGCTTTCATTATCCGTATAATCGTGATAACCCGTTGCAATGTAATGAAATTATCAGTATTATTCTCATACGTTGGTTGTAATAGAGTATATTGGCATTCAATTTATTATTGCCATTAATTAGCGACGGAATAATTCCCCGATATTTATTTATTTTCTTTGTTTTCTAATACGTTAAATTACAAAATATCATTTCATTATTTTTTTTCTACTGATTCATCGTTCAGTTTAAGATTGTCAAGGGGTCAAATCAATATTCCAATTTGTCCCATGGGCATGAGGTTGTTTTTTTTTTTTTTTCTTATACCCTCTCACGCATGCCTCGTCCACCGTATAAATTTGACATTTCACTTGGGCCGCTTGGCACGATATGCTGCCTATTACCTATAAATCACACCGGTGTATCTCCCTTAACTTCCTCGTAGCATCATACTACTATGCCCCACACAAATGCGTAACTTTTTTTTTTGTTTTCATCCCGTGTGCTCTTCTATTTGATTCTTTCGTTCATTTGACGTACTTTTCTACCCCATAAAAGCTCAATGTATTGGAACAATGTGCCAACTAAAATGCATTGAACTGAAAGCAAAAACCAAAAATTGTTCAATGAGATAAGCGGAAGATTATTCAATGGAATTACAGAATCATGACTATAACCAATATTCAATTCACTAATATATATATATCCATATATATTCTAAACTTATGCGAACACAGAAGAAGATTGTATTATAAATTCGAGCGGAATAAAACCCATATAATGTATTAGAGTAGACATTGGAATGGAAAAAATGCCAGGTATCTCGTGGAAACTGAATCTAGCGCTGAGTCGAGATAGCAAAATGGACGTGAGCCACTTCATTTCTTCCATTAGTTGTCTTTTACAATATATCCTAACTTAAATATATATATATATATATATATATATATGTATGTCTGTGTGTGTTTCCATTTCCGAAAATACATCTTCGTTCCTTGAGCGGAACATTCACTGTTACGTCGCTATGGCTTCACACAAATTCCATTTGGATTGATGCTCACTGCATTTCATCTTGTCCTTCATATAAAGAGATAAAAAGAAAAAGAAGAGGAGACATATTTCATCCACTCTCACTTCTTACCTGAGCAATTTGGTCAAATCTTCCGAAAAGTTCGTTGAGAGTTTTCACAAGATCCGACGCTGAGAGTTGCTCCGACAGTGGTGTAAAATTGACGATATCCGCGTAAAGAATACTAGAGGGAATACCAAAAAAAGAATAATAATAAAAGTAATAATAACCATGTGATAAATCATTAATTCATTCTTCAATTCATTTCATTTATTTTACTTTTGAAAGTTCACAAAGATAAAATTTCTTTTACCGCACTGTCGTAAACTTTATCGCTTTATGTTCTATTCCACGAAGAGAAGTAAAAAAAGTAATAGCTCTCACTTACCTAACGTTGTTGTGACGTTGAACATACATCTCATGGAAACGTGTCTGTTTGTGCTTGCTCACTTCTTGGCATGCATCTGCCATTTTCAGCATAATGCTACGCTTCACCTGAACCGATATATTACCATGTTAATATATATGCAAATATATATATATCGTATTATTTC
>CAJUYH010000464.1:30164-56687 GCA_910591685.1 Galerucella tenella | reverse complement strand
TCCTGACTGATAATTTCCCCACAGTATTCTGATATGAATTCATTCTTCGCTGCAGACTCCTTGAGGAATATTCCCCAGCCAGCGACATCGGATGGAGCCATGAGAAGATGTTTATGGAGTCCACGCTGAACACTCACATTTTTACACGAAATTTTGTTAATGTGAAACTGATCGACGCCACAAGTTTGACAGAGATCCGGATCGCATTCACGCACTGCGAGATAACAGGGACATTGTTTGGTGTTGCATTGCGCTTTACATCGACATCCTGGAAATCGATACTGACACTCGATACTACATTGGCAGAATTTTTCGCAGAAATTCTGATGTTGAACACATGGACAGGAGTCATCGCATTGACGGCCAGGATGATTACACGGCTCGAAATTATGAACAACATTTGAAGCAGACTCTTTATTTGATTGTATTTTTTTGCAGTGAACCGACCAGAGACGATGTTTCTTCTTTTTTTTACGCAGCGGTGCAGTGTCCTCATCACTCTCTATTATAGGAATTTCATGTCCCTCCTGCTGTGCAAATGTATAAACTTCTCTACACGATTTGGTCAGTATTATCTGCGCAATTGCACACGGATTACCCGGAAATATATTGTAAAGCGTGCGGAATAAACTTTGCTCTGATCCCGTCCACAATGATTCTTTATTTTCACCTTTCACACAACTCTCATAATTGAGCAACGCAAATGGTGAGTGTTTATCCAAATTATTTTGATCTTCAGTATTTTCTGATTTTATGCTTTGATTAATATTCTGTTGATAATCATGAAAACTACAATCCTCACTAGATTTACTAGTATTAATGCTGTCTTCACTGCTCCCATCATTACTAGAATCCATGCTGACTTGCTTACGCAATGTTTGCGAATCATCCTTTTTCTTCTCTTCTGCATTTTCCTCGATCGCGGCTATTTTTTGTTTTACATCCTCGAGATGTTTATGACATTCAGTGCCGCAAGGCTCTGAGAATAATTTTGAATTAAGCTGTTTTGTCTGTTGTGAATTTGGATTGGGATTTTGATGGAGCCGATGAAGAAAACAATCGTATTTAAAACATCGCCGACAGAATAGTGAGTGAAATGAGTGCAATGTTTTTTCTCTAGATGTACTTTTAGCTGTGACACCATCGATGTTTGGTGTGCATTTGGATAACATTAATGCCGGATCTGATCGCTCAGTTAATTCAATATATTTGTCACGCAACTCGTCAGGTTCACCTTTGTCCGGGAATATATGAGATATTGCATTGAAAATTTCTATCGATGGAAACTTTCGGTTTTCATTTTCATCTTTAATATTATTGTTAATCTTCGTAATTTTCAAATGGCTTTTAGGATCTACATTAATTTTTTTATCATCTTCATTTTCTTTCAATTTTCTTTGTGATTGTCTTTGTGGAATGTTTTCTTCCACATTTTTTTCATAACTCATTAAAGCATCTACTAAATTTATAAAGAGGGAATCATCCATAAAACCAGATTCACCATGCACCTAAAAGATAGTTTCCATTGAAATAATTATTCCAAGCAATCAAAATGAATTTTTAAATACCTTGCCGTCATAATTTTTAATTAATTCTTCAATAAAAGTCTCATCTTCCTCCAGTATATCGTCACCCATATAAGGAATATTATGAAGAACTGTTTCATCGTCAACCTTAAAATTTTGTTGTACAGGTGCCCATGTGTACATCGTGGGAATTGGTATAACAGCGGGCATTGTAATTATTGGACACTTCTGTACATTCTCGTTATTTATATTTATCACTTTGCCTTCTTTCATACAGGACGCACGCGGTGGAAATTTTTTTTTCCCATCCCAAATAGCTTTATCTTTTCGGGATTGTTTATCACGATCAGTTTGAACATCTAATAACAATTTTGAACAAAAATAATTATGTTTAATACTGATGTGAACGATAAATTTGTGTGACTTTTTTTTTATTTACACACACTCAAATTAATTGTAAAAGAAAATAAAAATAAAATTACCTAATATATATTGTCGGTTTTGCACCCATGCATTTTTCACTTCGTCAGCGCGTTTATGTCTTTTTACTCGCCTCAATTTCATGTACTCAATCCTCACATATTTTTTCCACTCTGATGACACTTTAGTCTTCGACATTCTATCACACAAATATTCACAGTTCCTTTTGTATTTTAAAATAATAATTTGTCGCCAATACTAACATCAAGTATGGCAGAGTAATATTTGATATCACTCGATAACACAAAATGAATTAATTTATATAAATATATTGATATATAAAGATTCAAAATCACTAACGTTGCAGAATAAATTGTGTATTGGAATATTATGTATGGTTATAACATCAACGTTGTTCGGAGTTATGGACGAAACTGTTTCAATAATTTTCGTATTCTTCAATTTTATTTTCCAACTAAGGTGTATTTAGACCAGTCATTCACTTTGAATAGACACACTCGAATATACTACCTTGCATGTATACACGCACATAAACACACAATCAATACAAATTTTCAGTTTACTTTATTATTACCAATTCCAGGTACTGAACGTCCTACCTTGAATGATGAGACCCAAGGGCGTATTCATAAGAATTACCGTCAATACCTAGGCTGGGCACAAGTATGATAGATTTTATTATGGGTGAAAGGTTCTTAGGAACTTGGTCGCTTATTTTTAATCCCTCTTGTGCATCAGCTTGACAATACCCAAGGCGTCTATTACATATATTCTCGTGATGACAAATTGTCTCTCTCCACTCGCACTCTTTTGTTTTTTTGCACGACTATCGTGTAATGTATTGATAGATATTTGGGGATAATGGAAATGTATGAATTCATATATTACAATAACAACAATGGAATTGCACGAATTGTGAAAAAAATTTTTTTATTTTCGAAATCATAATGATTCCGAAATTAATATTTTTTTAATATAGAATAGTTTTCGATTTCTATTCTGATGCTTAATATTTTCATGACAATATAATTGCCATTAAAACTGTTTAAATACGTTTAAAATTTATTTTTCTGTTATATATATATATACATATATATAACTTGAATAATTACTGGATTATGGATATTTACATTCTTGTTGGATGAGTGATTTGGTCCTAGAGGAATTCCATTTCACGCTCGATTCCAACAAATTTTAGTTGCTCAGTTGGTCCATATCTGAAAGTAAATATATTCAATGAATATAAATTATTGGCGAAAAAGTGTTTCATTATGTTGGAAGTGCGTGAATGAATTTACCTATAGTCGAAAAATAATTCTTCTCCTGGTTGGATGGCCCGTTTCGCAAAAATTCCAATTCGATGATCACCATTTACCATCATTACTTTCGCGTAGCAATTGGGATTGATTGAGTGGTTAGCGAATCGTATTTTGTTGCCTTTGCGTGTTGCATCCACTACAAAGTCTGTGAACAATGATATCGTATGAATAAAAATAAATATTTGTATTTGTTACAAATGTTTAACTTGGCTTTTTACCATTATTAAGATTGAATAAGAAGCTGCACATGTATTTGTCGTAAACTTTTCCTCTTCTGTCTGCCTCATCCTGACTGATAATTTCCCCACAGTATTCTGATATGAATTCATTCTTTGCTGCAGATTCCTTGAGGAATATTCCCCAGCCAGCGACATCGGATGGAGCCATGAGAAGATGTTTATGGAGTCCACGCTGAACACTCACATTTTTACACGAAATTTTGGTAATGTGAAACTGATCGGCGCCACAAGTTTGACAGAGATCCGGATCGCATTCACGAACTGCGAGATAACAAGGACACTGTTTGGTGTTGCACTGCGCTTTACATCGACATCCTGGGAATCGATTTTGACATTCAGTGCTGCATTGACAGAACTTTTCGCAAAAATTTTGCGCTTGAATGCAAGGACAGGAATTATCACACTGCCGTCCCGGATGATCACACGGCGCAAAATTATGTACATGATTCGCTCCAGAGTCCTTTTTCAACTGGATTTTCCTGCAATGCATAGACCATAAACGATGTTTCTTCTTCTTTTTACGTGGTGGAGTAAAGTCTTTAAGACTCTCAACAGCTGGAATGTCATGGGCTTCTTTTTGCGCAAATTCATATACCTCCTGGCACGATTTTGTCAGCATTATCTGTGCAAGTGCACATGGATTTCCAGGAAATGCCTTATATAGAGCACGGAATAGACTCTGTTCCGATCCAGTCCATGAAAATTTACTCTCAGTTTTGATACGTTTATCCAATCCAAGTAACATAAATGGCGACTGGTGATCCGGCTGCGCTTGTTCCTCTTCCATATCTTCTGGTTTAGAATCTTGATTAACGTTTTGCTTAAAGTCTATAAAAAATATTCTTGCAAAATAACCATCACCAATTTTACCTCATCGATATCCATTATCTAACTGAAAAGAAAGGCAGGTGATAACTCACCTTGACAACTTCCACCCTGGCTATATTTATTACTGTCATTGCTGTCCTCACTGCTTGCTTCATTTCCAGAATCCACGCTCGCCTGTTTCCGAACTTTCCGAGGCCCACGTTTTTCATCACCTTCTTCTTCTTTACTGTCAGCAGCTTGAGCAGCCAATTTTTCTATTATACCTTCCTGCAATACAACAATCCAATTATCAAATCATAATAAATTATTTCAATCAATACCAATATAATAATTAAATTGGCAATAAGCAAAAAAAATAGCGACATACTAAATGCATATAACACTCCATTCCACAGGGTTCGGAGAATGGCTTGAGATCGGGGCCTTTTCTTTTCTGTAAATTTGGGCCTGGATGGCACACTTGAAGACCTAAAGCAAAAGAGAAACGAGAAAATGAACGAATTATTATCATGAAGGAATTTGTGTTCAACGAACATTGCAGGTGATATTGTGAACGGTTGATGAGTAGCTTTTGATTGATTCCTCTGCGCTATATGAAGAAATGGCTGTCATCAAAATTGACAATACAATATTTGTGTTTACCTTGCGGCGACGTTCCCCTGGCAGCTATGATAGGAATTGGCAATGATAAATGTTTGCAATCATGAAGCAGATGTTGAAAAATTATTAATGGCCATGCAGTCAATATTATTGGTCGCGAGTGTTTGATTGGATATAGAAGATAATTGAAGCAGCTTACGGTGTAAAAAACAGTCGTATTTGAAGCATCGTCTGCAGAATAATGTGTGGAAGGAATGCATTGTTTGTTCACGTGGGACACTTTTAGCATTGATACCATCGATGTTCGGTGTACATTCCGGTGGCAGAACATTCGGATCAGATCGTTCGGTTAGTTCGATGAATTTTTCTCGCAGCTCTTCAGGTCTGCCTTTATCAGGAAACATACACGATATTGCCTGAAATTATTTATTAATTACACATATAAATATTTTATTATTTTAATTAATCTTACATATTATATATGAAAATTTACTTTTGAAACTCACATTAAATATTTGCATTGATGGAAAACGTGCTACGTCTTTTTCTTCTATTATTTCATCACTCAATGTCTCTCCTTTCACTTCATTCTTCAAATCACTGTCTCTCTTGTCCTTCTCATCTTTCTCCCTGGATGATTCTTTAGATTTTCGTGGATTATCTTTGTCTTTATCGTCTTTATCATAAATCAATAGTGCTTTCACCAAATCGACAAAGATAGAATCATCCATGAATCCTGATTCTCTATCACCGTGCACCTAAAAAAAAAAAAAAAAAAAAAAACAAAGTATATTTTACTCCAACAATTATTACCATTAAACAATTGTACTTAATGTTGAAATAAATGCTAATGGTTACCTTGCCATCGTAATTTTTAATTAATTCCTCGATAAAGGTACCGTCTTGATCCAATATTTCGTCGCCCATATAGGGAATATTATGGAGTACTGTTTCATCTTCTACCATAAAATTTTGTTGAATTGGTGCCCAAGTGTACATTGTTGGAATGGGTGTTACGGCATTGATGATTTTTACAGGACCACTCTGTACATCACCATCTGAACTCGTAATTTCAGCTTTTTTCATACACGACACATGAGCTGGAATATCTTGCATCGCCAACCACATAGCTTTTCCATCAGTCCATCGTTTTTGCTCTGCCACCAACAGGTCTACAATTGGCCCATAATTTATCAAATATTTTCCATGCAAAAGTAAAATTTTATTGAGATATATTATTGGAGAAGAAATATAATTACCAGTCATCACTTTTCTATTCTGATTCCACGCTATTTTCACTTCATCTGCGCGTTTATATCTTTTCATTTGACGTAATCGCATATACTCTGACTTTACACGTTTCTTCCATTCCGCTGATACTTTTGTTTTCGACATTGCTTATAAATTCAATATAATTTAATTAATTAATGAAACAGTTCTAATTACATTATTAACTTAACAATTGTGTCACATTATTGTACAAGCACACAGACCATTGTCAACCATTATAGCCCAGCTGATTCTGCATATAGTCGTCCCAGCCACAGTGAACTTCGGGTATGTTCGGCCATCTTTCTCCTTGAGCAGTATCCATTGTACTCACATCGTGTATCCCTACGCGCGCGTGCGATTATTCGCAAATATGTATTGTAGATTTTATGTGGAATGCCGCCGTATTTGTTTGCACAAAATATATTTTCCCTTTGATGCTGTTACCAACAAAAAAACGCCATCATTATGTGATTACATTTTGTAAAAAAGTATTGGCGCGAAATAATTTAAATCTATACGCGACCTGGTGGTAACGCCAAGTACTATATGACGATGTTCAAATGGAAAGAAAATTCGCGGGGCGTCGGTTCAGTTATTTGCATTGCAATTTGTTTCCTCGTTGCTTTACCGTTCAATGATTTTAATAATTGCTAATCGATTGAATATAATTAATAAAAATGAAGTATATTCATCAGTAATGTATTTTATATTGTGTTGATTGTATGTGTGAGAGGTTAATGAGATGCAAAGGAGCGGATGAGAAATTTAAGGTTGGACCACTGTTGCTAATGACACCAAGAGCTGCAAAGTGGTGAGTTCATGATAATAATAAGATAATAATAAATAATCGGACGATTGAAGTGATTTTATTTCATTTTTTTTTTTGTTGTAACTATATTTTTACATCTCATATATACTTTGTTTATGCATGTATGTATATAGGTAGATCATCGTTGAGAATTTTACATGAATTTGTTAATTAATATACAATCATACGCACACGTTCAACTTTGCCAAAAGCATTTTTTTTTTAATTTTTATTGTATATACTATTGTATATGTGAATTCCGTTTGATACAATTATCAGTCCTCATTAACAAATCATACTTTGAACAATTTCACAAAGTGCAATTATCGCCCTTAACCTTTTCATGATCACTTAAAAAATTTCATAAAAACATTCCATTCTTATTTTTTTATTTCAATTTTTATACGTTATTACTCCTATATCCTTCATCAGTCCTGTGTCTACACAATTTTTATATATTTTTATATTTGCTGCAATAAATATACAATCCTTTCACTTTTCACTTAATGATTCAATCATTGTCACATTCATTCTTGTATATTTTATCATGAGTATACGATTTCATGAAATATTTTTTATACTAACAATATACAATATATATATTTATATATTTATTTTTTTTATTCGGTTTTGTTTTTCTTTTTCTGCTTGATTTTTTTTTTCTCGCTCTCTCTCTCTCTTTCACTATACTGGACAGCCTTTCGATGAGAATCATACGGAAGAACTTGTTGGTTCATAATATTTTTTTTGTTTATGTAGATAGCAAATATAAAGTGCTCTGCGACAATGATGAATGTATTAGTATAATAGTATTATTAGAATATTGTTACGATAGAAAATTTTACATATTCATATAATAGAAAACTTATATTTTTCGATGAGACAAATCACCATCATAATTAGAATATTATTTTGAGAGTCAGTAATTGTTATATTATATAACATTGTCTTCAGTTTTACAGTTGATAGACAACCAGTTTTGTTGTTTTATGGTTTCGTATTTTTTTTGTTTTTATTTTTTTTTTTCATTTTCGTTTTCGTTTACTCTAAATTTCACTTTTGTGACAAACAACATTCAATACATTTATAAGACATTTCATTAATTTACCTTATCATTATGACGATATTATATATATATATATGTGTGTTTTAAGGGTATTGTTTTCCCTAAGTTTTGCTACAAACTTTGAATGAGCTCCCAATGAATCTTATCATATGGCAGATAAAAATAGGTATAATAAATGAGAATAAATTTATTTAGAGGTTTAGATATTCACTTATTAATTGTTTGTCCTCCACAAAATCTTTTAATTATATCTTAAATATTAATCCATCGTACGATTGTCACACACCATGAACAAATATTTATGATCGATATGATAGTGAAGAAAAGACCTTTTATTTACAAATATTTACGTTTTTTTTTTTTTTTTTTTTTCGTTTATGTGTAATAACCAATTATATTTTCATATAATAAATAATATATAAATTAAAGTGAATATCAAGTTGCGTATCTATTTATGTATTTATTTATGTATTCGATTGTCAAATAGATATACGATATCGTGTTTCTCCTTTATATAATGTTTCATGTTTAATTTCTATTATATAAGAGACAGTGTAGTTTTTAGAAAGATCGTTTATATATATATACATATATATATTTTTATAGGTATATGTATATTTTGATAAGAGTAACTAGGCCATTTTGTTTGTAGAAAACATTTATTTATCTAGTGAAGCGTTGAGTATGAGAGCATTTTATTTATAAGTTAGTGTCTATATATTATATTTCTTTTTATTATTTTAACAATTTTTTCCAACACCGTTTTTTTTTTGTTTATAGAATAATTGAAATAGTTTGTTTACAAGAGTCATCTTTATTCGATTGAGTGAATAATAAATTTTAGGTAAATGTCCGAATAGAGTACCAATTGTTGAATTTAAATAACGTTATTTAATGATTTGATTTTTTTTTTCTTTTTGTGCCAAAGATTATTTTTGATTACATTTGATACGTTCATATATTTCAGTGATTTGATTTTTTATTTCTTTATAATATATAGTATTTTCTTAATAGATACAGGCCAAGAATGTTTGATGCTGACGGTAGAAAAATTTGAGATTCATGGAAAGATTATACAGATATAGAAAAGTGCAATTTTGTTTTCTTATCTGAAGATTGTCCCCTTGAGAAAAATTCACGGATTTTTCCATATATTCTTTCTTTCTAGGCCGTTTTGATTTCCATATCCCATAAAATACCGTATACTTCATTTTAAATCAGATTATACGTTTTCAATACATTTATTTGACAATATTTTAATAATGTCCAGTGTAGATTTTCATGCATACATCTCAAGCTACTGTATATATATATACAGAATAATTAATATATATTGATTGATTGGTATTTGTCGTCTGTCATCAACGATCATTTTTTGAATACACGAATTATTATCATTTATTTTCGTTTATTATTATTTTATTTATATATTTTCAGTATTGTGTCAGTGCACCTATTATATCACGTTTAAAGTTTTATCGCCTCGACAATTGTATTCTATATCTTTGTCATTGTTCTGTCATCGGATGAGATGAGCGCAAAATGTTTTAATTTATCTTCATCAATTCTATATGAACATATATATTTTTATACTATATACTTTTGGTTTTTATTAAACTTTAAACATTCAACTGTCGTTTCATTTAATTCACATAACATTTATGTATATCTGCTTCAACATGGATATATGTAGTTATGGAAGGAACTCTTTTCTATATTAGCCAGAAAAATATTTACTTTTTGCTATTTGGAAATTTCATCGATGGATTATTGGCGATTGCATATAGTTTTCTATTAATTTCAATCAGAAAATTAAAAATTGTCTTGTTAATGAGACGCACTATATGAACAATGAGATTAAGATGAATTTCGATATATATTTTTTTTTTTATATATATATATTTCATTAATCATCAGTTGGAAGCTGTATGATTGCGCGATAAACTTTAAAACATTAATTCATCATGAATATTTTTCAAATATATTATTACAAACTATTTTTTTTTTTCTACTTAAATTGGCCACCAAAATTTACTTTCGTCCGAATCGCAGGCAGCCCCTCTGTTAAAAACTCAAACGATTTTGACTCGACCAGCGAGCCATTGAGGGGTGCGTATATACTTAAAATTTTACGACTAGAATGTTGTGTATTTTATTTTTTATTTTTTTTTTTCGTTATAAACAGAGAGAATATAGTGAATCGACTGTGTAAATTTTGTTTGCTCTCAGAATCCGCTCTAAAGTTATTAGGCCGTGAAATCCGCAATTCATTTATATATATATTTTATTTATTACGGTGTAACTTTTTTTTTGTTAATTACTGCTGTTGAATATATATCATGTTTAACTTCCAAACTTCCATCGTTATTTATAACGTGCGAATAAAACCATCAGGCATTAAAACAAAAATAATGTTAGCAGGATTCCAAAGGCATATTCAAAATTCATCGTCGATAATTGGAGGCTGTATCGTACAGACAGGAACACTTCTTATATCAAGACTCGATCGAATCCTTCACTGGATCAACCAGTTGACAAATTTATATTTTAGATGTCGATCGACTCTCATTATTTTAATATTTCTTTTTCTACTTTTCCGCCTCTTCAATCATTTTATCTATCTCCATATCCATCATTGCCATAAACTGCATGAAACTTTGGGAAAAATGAGCCAATCTCCAATCAGCAAAAACGCAGTGACTTATCGCCGAGAGAATTATTACGGCAATTAAATTAAAGAATTTCTTTTAATGAAAAATATTTTTAATATCTCCTTTATTTTTTTTTTTTGCTTCAATATATCTCTTATCCGTTTTGCCTTTCGACCGTAGTTGAGCTTCTGCAGGTACCACTTTTATTGCTAATTGTTGTTTTTCAGGTGATTGTGCCGTATTGCTTTGAGAATTTGTTTTGTCCAAGTCATGAAGCCAAATATATTATAGACATTTGCAGGTTTTCCGCTTCATTAACTTTTCAAAAATAGACTTTTAACTGAATGCACTTGTCTTGGCATTTCATTTCACTGTGTTCGTTCAATTTATGTAACGATGTAAATGTTTGAACATTGACAATTGTTCCAGTTCTTCTTTCATTATTTTTATTTTCTATTTATGTAGAATTGATTGTCATTGTGAGATATTTTTCGTGTCAATGAAATTGAATATTGACAAAAGCCAAAGACAATGAAACAATATAATGAAATAATTCTCGTCATTTTTATGGTAAGAAATAAAATATATATAAGTCACACGACGTTTTTTCTATCAAGAGATAATTTTAACGACGGACTCAGTCTCGTCTTTGAGCAATAAACCCAAACGTAGATCAAGTTCGCCAGCTTCCAGGGCCCATTTTTCCCTTAACCATCATGGGGAGTCGGCGTTTTGAGTCCCGAGTGTGTGAATGGGAAATAGAGGATACCATCCAACAGAGAGTTTAGTTAATGGCAATAATTCGAGGTCAACTTCGGCCCCGCCAAGTCCTTGATTACTTTCAAAGCCCTGTTTCTTCTCCCACAACATCACTAGAAGGTTGCGCCCGAGTGCGTCACAACTGCTGTACTTTAGGGTCTGCCGATACTGGGGATTCCTTGAATGACGTATCACACGAGTCTTCCTTTTGTGCAGCCAACGATCACCATCCCGCAAATAGGTCTTCACATACGTATCTAAAAGTTTCAGGGGCCGGGGTAAGGCGAAATGAATAAATAGAATTATTGAATATGTACTTTTGATTTGAAATATATGACTGAATTATTTATCAATGTATAAATATTTTTCAAGTAGGTATAGTAAAAGAATGAAGAAAAAAATAATTTTCTATCAACAAAATAAACGACATGAATTCATTATATCATTATTTTTTTTTTTTTTTTGCAACACAGTACAGTTGCACAATTTGTTGACAATTCCTAACTTTACCAATTGACAAAGTAAATTTTGTTTTTTATCTCATTACCCGGCTCCTCTCGTTCGCCCGGACAAATTTCTCGTGCGCAAATCACTTCGACCTCGAGTGTACCCTTGCTGAGAAATAGGGTCAATTTCACTTCGCCATTTTGTATTCCTACAAAATCCATCGAAATTTATTGTCATATTATGAAATAGTGATATTATATTATATATAAATGGATACACATAAATATGGTAATATATAATGCAAATTTTGGTTATTATCAAGATGTTTCCTTTACCTCCAATGAGTTTAAATCCTCTTGGGGCCACTTGGCCAGGACCCAGCGTTAACATCTCACCATTCTTATCTTTCGCCTGACTGGAATTTTTAAAAAGTTCCCTTATTTTTAATCTGTATGAAAAGTAGTAGTCATGATAAGATTTTCAAGTATATTAAAGAAGAAAAGTAATAAAATTCACCTCCATTTATCATCATCATCGGATTCACTATTGCGATCGTAAAATTTTTCAGGAAATCCCATCATCGTTTGGCCTATACTGTCTCGCCTGTCGTTACGTCCACCAATGCTGTCTTTGCGCTCATCTCGTCCTGTGATATTTTATTTCACACATTATCTCAATAAATCATTCTCCCTTTTATTTTTTACAGTATATAGATATATTTGAAATATCTGTTTAGAATCCCAACGACATATCTTACACAATATAGATAATAAACTTGAACGGTACATGTGTTTTTTTTTTTCTATTAAAAAATGTTGATTAAAACCACTCAAAATACACTTGTGAAATGTCGTGCGAGTTATTCGCGAAATATTTTTTTCATAATTGAGAAACTTCCCCAATTGCATATGTATTTGTCCGTACACTTTCTGCTTCTCATCGCTATTATCTCCGTTCTACCCTCCAGGCATGTTTGAAAAGCCGTATCTGAGCGAGTTATGGGTGTATTAAAAAAAAACTTCCTTCTGAAAAGGTGTTCTAGAACCTCGTATTGTAATCAGTGAGTGTTGAATTCGCTTTTGCTAACTTTTTCATAGAAACCCTACAAAAAAAAAAAGAAAAAAAAAATAAAAGAGGAGACGTAAAAAGTACTGGGAGAAAAAAAGCAGAAAGTGTATTCATAAATAAAATATTTATTCCGCGATCTTCGACACATTGCCTGAGTGTATGCACTCGATCGTGGCCACATATCAATGTAAAAAAGTTAAATTTCTCAATCCGATATTATGACAGGTGATATGTTTTATTACCAAGTGCAATCTGAACCTATTCAGAGTTGAAGGGGCGATTCTGCCAATTTCAAACTTTTCACCGTTCCTATCTCATCTTAGATTTATTTATTTTTTTATTTTTTTCGTCCCTCTCATCTACTTTCACATCTTCGTCTTCGTTTCATACTTTGTTCGACTAGTCGAGAGCAAAGTCGCAAATCCAATTTATCCTCCTCGACCCATCTCCAAGAGAGTGCGCCAATTTTCACCGACCTCGTTCGTTTAGCAACCCACCACCATCCACATCTCTCACAAACGTCCTATCGTATTAAACAGTATCCAGCCGTAGTTCGTTTTGCACCGACCAAACTTCAACTTCATTTTCTCCCTCATTTTTTTTTCTTCTTCTTTCTCCTCGAACTTATTCACCATTTTTATGACTTTCTACGTCACAGCTTCATTTGATACTTCGCTCACTCCGTATTAATACATATACGAACTTGAGGTTCATACACCCAGGCAATTTAATACTGTGTCCTAATGAACATTTTTCATTAATTCTTTTTCATCATAAGCACGCGAGAAAGTAAACGAATACATTAATTTACATTTCTCGTAGCCTCGTTATGAGCAAAAAGGAAATGTTCAAAGTGAAAAGTTGCTGATATAAATACTGATAACATAAAAAAAAAACTATCACGATATTTTTTTTCCCTTTCTTTTTTTTTTTTTCATATATAAATATAATGAATTGTAGGATTAAAAAAATTCGCTAAAAATTTTGAATAGTTTCCGTAACAAATTCATTCTAATTGTACATATCTGTACGAATAAGAAAAAAAATAAATAAAGAAATTACACATTCAAAGACTAAGATCATTAATTGATTATAATTAATTCCATTTCTATTACTACTCGTGCCAATTGCTAGATATTTGTTCATTACAATGTGCAAATTTTCAGATACTACTTATATATAATAATCAAATGTGTCAATTGAAAAATAAAATTTACAAAAATGAAAAATTATAACAGAGATATAGACAGAGTAATATATAAATATATTATATATATATATATATATATTAAAAATCGAAACTAAATAATTAATTCTATAATTATTTATCTATAATGCTAATTCAATATATTCCAATTACATCAAAGCATATATATATATATATATGTATGTATAAATTTAGAGATAGAGAAAGATAAAGATACAGAGACATTCCATATATATTTGTCGAGATATCAAATGCACTTTGATCCCTTGACAAGTCTTCTAATCGCCGTACAACATATTTGCACGGATGTGATTGATCTTACCTAAGTCACGTTACACAAGTGGTATCAACTGGTAGCATTTAAAGTATCTATATAGGGGCTCTTTGAATAGGTAGTAGTAGTATACTATAATACATTATACATTGAAAAATTGTAACAGACAAACAGGATTATTGATCAATTGTACAACTACGGGAATGCAACAAAGGAACTTGGAATATTAATAATTATTATACATGTATATATACACATATTGATTTGTGAATCCAATTAAGAAGTTTTAATAATGGAATTGGAATAGGATAATGAATGAATTTATATTGAAATTGAATTTCATTATGTGGATAAAATTTTTCAGGATTTAAATGGATTTATTGGAACAAAAGAAGAAGATGGAAAATAGTTAGGATAGACAGAGGTTTAAAAAAACAATAGAGAAGACAGGGACAGTGAGAAATCGGAAGACAGTGACAGAGAGAGAGAGAGAGAGAGAGAGAGAGAGTATAGTCTTACCGGTGCCCTTAATCGTTGGACGACATTGCCTTGCGTTTATTATCGGGGTGGTGTGGAGTGCGGTAGTGATAGGGAGGCCGAATTACCGGTCCTCGGAGACACAGGGTCGCACTGCCACACAGTAACTGTTGGGACTACACACTCTGGTTGGTCGGGCCCGATATTCAAGCGTGGCCCGATAATCGAACATAGATTGGTGGTTGGTAGATAGGTTGGTGATGGTGGTAATGGTGATTGGTAGTAGTGGTGATTTTAATATAATGATGGTAATTATTTTTATTGCATATGATATAGTTGCACCAAAAATATCAATTGCCTCGTTGATATCACATGATTTTTTTGTGTTTAATTGTTATTATTATTATTATCATTATTTATTTATTTATTTTTTATTTGTTTCCGAATTTCGACCGAGCGAGCACATCATCAATTGATTGGTTGATTTTGATTGATTGATTGACGAAACACACACACACACACACACGCATATGCACATACACGTTTTATGTGAAATCGCATTGATGAAGATTGGGCAGCCGGAAAAAAAAAATAAATGAGGATATATATATATATATTTTAGATTTTAATATTTATTTGAACGTATTAAATTATATGATGCCATTCAGCACACAGCAAAACACAGCCACGAGATGAATGAGTGTGCTATGTGAAAGATGAAGCAATTGCCGATGGCAGACTGTCTTCGGTCCAATAACAATACGTATTTATATTACGTGAATATATATTGTTTGATGAACTGATAAATCATCGAAAAGTTATGGCATCCAATAATTGAATGTGAAGTTGAATTGAAGAATATGTAAAAAAAAAAAAAAAAAAACAATAGAAATTGAAATTGAGCCAATGTCAGACTGCCGTCGTCGTGCAAGCAATTTTTACGTATCATCGCGAAAAAAAATAACACATAGGTTTTTGCAGACGGACATTTATCCAGTGGACATATTCGACAAGACATGAAATATATATATATATGGACAATGATTCAATGTGTGCAAGAATATGTCAATGTAGTTATTCTTTTTTTTTTTTTACATTTTTTCATTTTGACAATTAAACAGATTATTAAATAATTCAGCTGATGAAAACTGTTGTACATACGTATGTTGTATTGGACTAATGTAATGTGTGTGTCGTGGCATATAAGTCAATGAACAATTAATATAGATTTAATTCAATGACAATCAAATGATTATTTGAATCAATGAATGAACGCGCATTCATAAACTCTCGGACAACAAAAATATTTTACGCTCTATTTGCAAAACGACAGATTTTATATTTATCGTCGTGTGATAAATTATCACGCACGACATTTATTACTTTCAATTCCAACAGCATCGCGAACAATCGAAATATTATGGAGCAATTTGCTCATTTGTTGACTGATAATTTGAACAAAAATATGAAAGCAATTAACCGTATTAATTAATAGAGCATGTTTGATCGTAAAACACAAAATAGCAATAAAGAAATATTTCATTATTGGTATCGCTCGGTCGAATTATTTTATCATCCGATGGATCAAAGAGTGAAGATAAAAAAGAAATTATGAAATAAACACGTAGCAAAAAGGTTAATGATAATCATTCATAAAGAAGATATAAAATTATTGAATAATAATAAAAATAAAAAGTAAAATAATAATGTTAATAATAAAACGAATGTAAAATTACAAAATGCTCTAGAGACAGACATCAATCACGCGCGCACATTCATTTACACCTATGTATTTACATCCGCACTGCACATACACACACAAACATATCATCATTTCGTATCAATTTGAATGGAGCGCAAACTGAAAATGAGATGCCAATATAGTGTTTGTATATTGTTATACACATATACAAATAACAATGTTTCTATATAGACATCCTATATGGTTATATGTATATATATTTACACGACGTACGTGAATGCAGAAACGTCGTGATGTTAAAGCGATATGCAGACAATACAATAGATTAATGTAGCAGTAGGAGAGAGTGGTTATATGTTTGGACAGGCACTATGGTGAATTGACGTTTGACTTCAAGTCAAACACAAATTCGCACTATAAATATCGTGAGTAAAAACGATAATATAGACAAACACATAATATATACATCAAAAGATGAATAACCGATGCGATGCTATCGATATGATGATGTTAATAATGGCGCGATAAGTTATTGATAAAAATTTATGGAATGAAAAATGTATTGCGACAGAGCAAACAGTGAATTGATTCGATTGAACAATTTGTGAATTCATTGTGTCACTGTTGATATAAAAATATGTATTTATATTATTGTACAATGATAGAGCATGATTGAAAATAAAATATATGCTAAAACGATTGCTCATATAATAGTGAAAAAGAAAAAAAAAAAAAAGAGAAATTGATGAAACATCAAGCGGAAATAAAGAAAAAACATTGTGAATAAACTGAAATGATGTTCTTTGGGAATTCATGACGTATTGTTATAATATTACTCACGGCTTCCGCGTCTCTTTTCATTCGATAAGCTCATTGTCCTGCCAAGTTCACCTTTGGCTGCAGCTTTCTTTAATGATCTTAAAACCTCTTCGGGATCGCGCATACTTCTTGCTACTGAACTCCTTCGACGATCACGATTGTAGTATACAATTGGCATGTCTGTGTCACCAATACTTCCACCTAAAATTTATAAACCCATAAAAAATTGATGTAGAATTGAATTCGTATTTTTCTCTTCATTTTAATATTATTTGTGTTCTTCGGCCAATTATATAACAATAGCGTGGAACAAATGATGAAGTTTATTGTGAGAGCAGTTGAATTGATTATAACGAAATATTTTCTCATCGATTTTCAAGTAAAAACTCGAGGGTCATAATGCAACGAGGTTTATAGTTCTTTGTTGCCTCTGTATGTGACATGGAAGCAAGAATATAAATTGGTTTTTTTGTTTTACCATATCGCAACGTTCATTCACGTTCATTTCAGCAGTGAATTTAATCCTTCATTAGGTCAAGCTCATTCAAATTAAATTACAAGTTTGCAGACTAATTATTACAAACAATCATGACCTCGCCATTTCACATCCAATATATTTCTATTTGTTTTTACTTTTTATTATATCCTTTATTGTCACAATAGTGATAAAAAAAACGAGAAAGAAAAATAAAATTAAGTAAAAGCAAATATCTATAAAAAGTAAATGAAATTACTCACGTTTACTGTCTGTTCCACCTTGACTTTGGAAACTGCTTCGACGACTACCTGGCAGCGATCTACTGTAGTCTTTACTCAATTCGTAAGGTTCAATGTCTAATTGCTCGGATTGTGATGATCCACGACGTGAATTTGACTGCCATGCGTGATCAGGATGAAGGAAATATGGCTCGGGACTGCCGCTATCGCTTGGTGTATCTTCACTATAACTCCTCTCTCGTAATTCACGTCGCAATAATCGTTGAGCTATTTCCATTGATAGTGAACCACGAGGTGATGCATATGGTGATTTACCCGAGCGAATACCGCGAGGATCTTCCAATCTGTACCTAAACATAGGTATATCAGAAAATGAAGTGAAATACATCGGAATAAAATTTGTGTTGTCGCAGTATAAAGAACTTCACCTGATGCTGCTAAGTAATTGGATTTACGCAATCGGAAATTGCGATAGTGAAAGATAAAAATATAAATTCGTTGGACGAGATGAGAGAAAAAAAAAGAGAAAAAAAAATGAAGAAATAGGTGAAAGAGAAAAATGTAGCAAATTTATTCTTGTTCTAACCAGACTTCTCGATCTGCCTCGAAGGCATTCTGCAGGTTTACAAGGCATTCCCCAAGGTAAACGTTATCGCCATCGGGCTGACAGTCCCAGAGGGTAACTTCGATCGTTCTTTCCATGAGTTTCTCACCCGCAATTCCGGGAAATGTCAGATTTGCGTTCCAAATTGGATTCTGGGTCGGACCTGCCACATCCGTTTGGTGGGAACTCTGATCACCACTGTCAAGAATAAATGTTTATACATTAATACTCGAGACTTAAATTGTATAGAATGTTTAAATAAGTGGTATTATTTTATTGAAGATGAGGTATGTCATTTACCATGGTGGTACAAGGATAAGTTTAGCAAAGGCTTCAGGTGGTACACATTCATCGCGCATACACAGTTCATCTGCAGCTAAAACTGACACAACCAATTCTTTTCTGTCGTTTTCGTACCACACATGAATTTGAATGCGTCCACTAACTTGTCGCTCTTTGGCAATTTGTTCCTAAAATATACACAAAATTTCAAATACTAAATTCAACTATTCAACAGTATTTATTTATAGTAAAGAGAGAATGTAGTAGTCATGCCGCGTATGCATGAGCAAAACGTTTGCAATTTTTTTTTTCTTCCTGCATTAAACTTTTGTCTTGTGAAGGTGTTCCTCATTACATATGTATATGTATAAAATCCTTTGCAAAGACTCGTGCAGATGAATCGATGAAATTTGCATTGAAGTAGTTGGCGCGGAATTATATAGCGAGGTATGAACGCTTGGCCCATGTTATGTGACATATTCTACTGAAGTATATAAATATAAATTAAGAGGATAGAAAAAAAAAAAAAATAATAAAATAAACATATATTGAAATGAAAGAAATATGTTTCCAGTCTTTTATTTTTTTTTTTTTTGCTTGAAATTAAATAGCTGCGGATGCATTTTGGACATGCAAAGCGTAAAGACATATGTGAAAGTATTTATAAAGCGGCATCGTATTGCCCCCACGTACATGATCCATATATATATATATATATATATATATATATACATATATGACTTCAGGTAAAGCGGCAAGGCAAATAAATAAATACGGCTTTGATAGAAAAAAGAAAAAAATATATGCGGTATAGACACATATGTGGATAGTCGCAGATAGATATTTATAAAACATAAAAATGATTAAATATTTATTTGAACTTTTCCTTCATTCGTGGCCATATACACATATATTCTTATATATTTTCTCTTCAGCACCATTCACCACCCGCCCACCTGATGTTACACGTTCCATTCTAGTCTTTCTGACTCTCCTGGGTACATTCATGTGCCCATAAATCGCACCACAACGCCGCCTTCTCGTTTTCCCCGAGTTTTTCAACGAGCTCATAGACTATAAACTCTCGCATTCGTGGTGGTATTACTACTTTGTAGAGGGCAAGCAAAACCATCGGATAAACGCTGTATTGTTTATCGCACAGTTCATCCAAATTAGAAGAAGGCAATGAGGTGAGAAAATGCTTTAAAAAACATGAAAATTGAAGAAGATGAAGAGCAAAGAGAACAAGTAGAGTAAGAAGAAGAGAAAATATTAAGACAAGAGGTGAGACAAACGGATCAAGCATGATGAGAGACATTCTCATTCGATTCATATAAAGAAATAAATGAGAAGAAAGTTGCGCAACACTTAGAGGCCGTTCCCCACATATTTTTATGGTACATATAATCTTCAGCATCAATATTCATTTCGAAGTGATACTAGGGAAAGTGCTTCACGAAGAAGACCAGACTCTGAGTTATTCCATTTTTCACTCCTCATATATCAATTTGTACTGAGAAAATTCTCATATATTTATTAACTTGATAATTTTTATAAAAATTAAGTGGATTTGTTAGACAGATTGGTCTCCTTTGTGCACAACACCTTCATTATTAAACTTTCATGATGAAACATTCGCATTCTTAACACCGTCTACTTGCTTCGACGCATCACCTACAGACATTCTAATAGACTGGTACTTTGAACACCACTTTTTATTTTACAATTCAATTAGTGTGTTTTCAAAGTGCCAATAGGAGAGGGAACAAAAAATAAATTCAATATAAATGTACGACGACTTGCTGCGAGACATTCGACAACGTAATAAATTATGATAAACAAAATATGTTACACAATAATAATAACGCAAAGAAATACAATAAAGGGAAATGCTAAAAATACTAGAGTCGTGCCAGTTGGGAGAGATAGTAGCGTGAGGGCCAGTTATGCTAAACTTTTTCTTATCATAGCCATGACTTACATTTTTCATTTTCATCAATCGTCTGCGGTTTTATTTTTGGTTAACTTTTTTCTTTTTTCTCATGAAAACATAGAGAGATGAATATGTGTATCTATGAATTAACACGGGACATAATGGAGACACAATATAAAAAATATAGAGAGAAACAACGCCAAAGGCAAACAACTAAGAGGTGAGATATATGGTGATGAGTTTCTGAGAGGAACAGGGGTTAAGAACTTATAGAAAATAGAAGTTTTTACCAGAGAGTGTAAATGTTAAAGAAGATAGTTTGGAGAGTGAGAATATATTAGTGTGAATGATAAAATGTGGATTGTTGAAAGAACTATATATGAATTGCTTCATCTTAATTTAATTTCTACAAATTATTTTTAATGAATATTCATTTCCTCATTATATATTTCCTTTTTTATTCTCAATTTACATTTAGTGATAAACATCAATTTATTCTCGCGTATGTGTGTGTGTGTGTGTGTGTGTGTGTGTGTGAGATTTCCTTTCCATTTTTTCTTTTTTTTTTGCATTATATTAAGTAAATTACCATCAATTCTTATTTGCTGCCTAGATCACTATATCTAGACACGATTGATTGATTATTTTGAGATAAAATTCGATTCATTGATTTATTTTTCTTCAGTATCATTTTGTGATAGTTTATTAATAATAATTTTAAACGAGACAAACTACAAGTATTCATTAGACGTATGAAATAATGCAGACGGATTTTCAACGTTCGTGAAATTATGACTGATATTTCATATAAAACAATGAAAATCCGTTGAGCCTTTCAAGATAGTCACAATTCAGGTGAATAAAACAATGATTGAGATTTTGATAATAGTTTTAAAAAAATATACACACTTACACCTATAAAAATGGTATATTATTGGTATTAAGAAATTGAATCATGAAGTTATAAATAAATATCAACGCAACTCACCCCAACTGACACATTGTTTTGTTTTCAATTGTTAACAGTCTTTCTAAATATTTATATTCCATTTTCAATACTGTATTATCGTTTGTTTTTGCTAAATTAATTTTTGAAGATTAGGAAAGACAAAAATAAAAAATTAAAAGCAGTATTTTGACGCCGCTTAAATTAAAAAATAATACGGTAAAAAACAATAATGTTTATACTACAATATACTAAATGTTTTCAACTAATGATATCGATTAAAGCTACTCGATTGTCCTATTTTCATGTATATGTGTATAGTAATACTAACATTAATTATTCACACATAAACTCGTTTTATTCTCTACAACTACGAAAATGATTGAGGTGGAAGCGCCTTATATGCAATTTAATAATTTAAAATATCCCAACGAAACATTCATCAATTTGTTTCTTTCTTTGCCTCTTTTGTTTTTTAATTCAACTGGCGTTATAAAGTGCTCGGTGTAAATTGATATTGTAAATTGTAAAGTATTATAAACAACCGTCGTTACCGGAAAAATTGCAATAATATGAAAAATAAATGAAATATATTTTGAAGAGAATGGATAGAATGAAAAAGCAAGTTGCATATACACATAATATGTATTGAAATGGACATGAAGTCGTCCGTGTATATATTTCCGTAATTTGGTATTGCATCGACTGGAAATTTTGTGTGATTCAACTATTAATTTTGGTTGATTTCACACGATTTTGTAATCGAATTTCATTATAGACTGTACGAAAAATTCATATATAAATGTTATCGTGCATATTTTCGTTTATTCCCATTGCCAATCATTATTCACTGTTCGCATTCGCTTCATTTTCATCACTGGACCATTAACAATCCCAATATGAAAACATCGAATGAAATGAAATATTTTATTGAATAATTATTAGTCTGATATTAATTAAATGACGATAAAAGTTGAAACTTGTATAGAGCATTTGGCGCAATATGATTTTTCTCTTTATCACCAACTTCATATGTATATTTATTTTTCATTTCCGTTTCACATTTTCATCAATGTGTATAATATATATTTTTTATTGATTTCGTATCGTTAATTATTTTTCAACGACGTAAAAGCTTTTTTGCACATATTTGTGCAACACTACTGATTGATTGTACGTAAGCATTTTTTGTTTCATAATTTTATCTGGCCAATTATACAAATTAGGCCTTTAAAATTCTTGGCCTTCTTTTGTTTATAGCCCGTTGTAATATTTTTTCTTATTTTTATTCTTCTCTCATAATCATTGTTTATATAATTTTCTTGAGTCATTCAAAAATTGACCCGTGTAATAATCACAGCGAGTCGAATAATTACAAAAATGACTGGAAAGAAAAGAAAAACTGAAGAATTAAACAATAAACAAAATGAAATATTAAAAAAAAAAAAAAAATAGAGAGAATGAGAATTTACATCTGGTTGTGTAGCAAAGAAGTTTTGTGCCGTAAAGTAAACAGAGGGTATGCAATGATATCACATATAATATTATGCACCAGCGGATAAGAAAGAATAAATGAGAAATTGATTGCGATCATATCATACCCACAAATATTCAATGATAACATTAATCAGTATTTATATATATATATATATAGATACGTTCGAACGTGCACAATGTATGAATATTTACAAATTACTGTTGTCAGGAAACTTTTTAATATGACATGTTTTCACGTTCGATGCGTTTTTCATTGTCACAGAATTAACATTTACATATACACCAAAATATATCTGTCACTCATGTGTAAATAAATATATATATATATATATATATTTATTTAAATCGATAAATACATCCATTAGCATAGTATGTCATTGGCAAATTGAGTAAACGCGCAAACAACCGCATACATGGTACACATACGTTAAACAAACAAAGGTATGTTGGATTATTTTTGCTATAGAGTGCCCCCCCCCCCCCCCCCCTCTCATCTTTACCATTTATGATATATTGTATATGTATCATAAAATGTTCCACATGAAATATGTACAAAAATTAGAATGCCCTCGAATCCTGAGGTATATAGTTATTTCATTTTGCTTACAACATCCTCTTCACTTATTTATCTTTTTCAATTCTCATACCATTTTTTTTTCCTGCTTATCAAATTCACCATTTTCGTTTTTTCAAAACCTATGTGAGTATGTCTTCTAATCTTTGTGTGAAATTAAACATATATAAAGAAGCTATAGCAAAAGTGAATGGTGAAATAAATGAAGAAGAAATATATTGGTGAAAAATAAGAGAGATAGAATAATGTGGAAAATGATACAATAGACAATAAATAAATGAAAATAATAGTAAAAGAGAAAGAGACAGTGAGAAAGTGAGAGGTCACATGTGTAGAGTCAATTTATCAACTCGTTATACCGGCGTCTTTGGCAGTTTCCTGCGGGTTGGTGACGAAGGCGTTTTATCCGTTTCCGAGTCTGCAAAATTAATGGGCATCATTTTTAATCCGTGTCGTGGATTTGAGTGCGGGAAAGGAGACATACAGCACATGGTGATGATGATTTACTACGTTAAATATATGTTGGGCAACAATACAAAAGCAGTTATTAAATGTTGGGGACTTACCTAACTGAAGACCAAGATTTCCCGAGGTTTTCCCTGATGATTGTGATATTCCTGGATCATCCAATGAATCGCCAGTTCTGAATTTTATTTTTAGAGATTGCAAAAATGAAAATACCCGTTAATGTTATTTTCGAACCCAAGCGTATTTATATTATGTAGCAGCACTCACATATCACCAACATGCTCGACAAGTATTTCTGCAACATCGCCAGTACGTTCGACTATTTGCGCCACATCCTCGAAGTTGCGATCGATCAGCGACACTCCCGACCACTCGAGTACCTAGAAATGCATGAACCATTTCCAATATAGCTTTGAAGGAATCATCAATCGCATATACTTTGACTTGGTACGATATATAACAATGGTAAACTTTCAGCTTCTAATGTAAAATTGCGAGATGTAAAACTTTTTCGATAGTTGACACATTAAATGTTGGATTTATATATAAAAGTGATGATGGAGAAGTGAGAGAGAATTCTTGATCAGCAGTAAATCCTTCCAATTAACCTAATCATCACGATTAATCTTTCACAAAGATACAAATATTTCCTGCACGAGTTATGAGGACAAAGTTTGCCCGAGCTTCGATCTTCGGGATCCTTACAAATGGCTGTCCATGCACATCTCTCAGGATTAAGAATCCTCTCTTAGTCAGCAATCGCATTACTCCCCAGTGTCTATGGCTAAATCTCCGACATAATTCCGTTATGATAATAATGATGAAAATAAATGATAAATCATTTGACTATTAGTATTATTGCTGATATTATGAATGTATTTGCTACTGAATATAAGTTTTTCTCGGTGTTCTTGGACAATTTTTGCTTTCACATAATGCATTTCTATTGATTAAACAAATAATTCAAAAGCTCACAATGTTTTTGCTGCATACGACCATCACAATGCAAGCAAACATGTATAAACGAACAGACAGATATGTCCTTGAATGATATTCGCGGTGTATGGACACTTCATGTCATTGCAACGCATTGCTGAAAAGCCAAGTACAGACTTCTTTTTGTTTAGAAAAATAAAAACTTGAAGCTATTGTCAATTGAGTATTATCTTTTTCTTTTTACTTTTTTCTCCACCATTTTCTATTCACATTTGAGTTTGTGTTTGAGTTCAGTATCTGGTATTTTTTTTTTTCTTTTTTCTTTATTCATCAGGGCTCACAGTAAGTACGCACAGTGTTTGTTATAGAGACGAATTTGCGGAGGTTTAATAAATGCTCGCGGTAAGTGAGGTTTACCTTTCCGCATATTGTGTCACCACTGTTTTTTCAATGACGGTGTATGTATATCCGCACGTAAACATTTAACGTGAGACATGGTGTAGTGCCCGACCTACATCCAAGGCACCCACGTTTACATAAAACGACGATTGGGGCGCGGCCATGTCGTCATATACATATATATATGTATATATTTTATACAATTTAAACGCAGAGTAGTAAAATATTTTTAAAACCCGGAAGGAAAATTTATTGTTGCCTTGGATTCATAAATCTGATCCGGTCGAGCCGTTACAAAAGGTCTTTTTTTCTTTAACTTTTTTACTTTTCTTTTCCTTTTACTACTACCAGATTATATATATATATATATATATATAAAAGAAGAAGGTGTAGAATGGAGAACAGTTTTGACGTTATTTCGCCTCGTTCGTGAGCTCTCCCATGGGCATTTCTCTTTGTCCTTCCTCTTTCTATTATTTAAAATCACTACTTTTCACTTCTCTTAACTACATCCAATTTTACATTTGTTTTTCTTTTTCAGTTTTTCACGAAAGAATAAACTCTTGAATAATAATAAAAACAATTCTTGGAAAAATAATAATTTGAATGAAAAAACAAAAAAAAAAAGAATAAATGTATTTTCTTATTATTATTATTGCTATTA
>CAJUYH010000464.1:8830-20451 GCA_910591685.1 Galerucella tenella | reverse complement strand
GTTATTGTGAATCTTTGGAGATATCCGATTCTGATATCCCGCGCACCATCTTTTATCGTAGTTCTCTTATTTTCCACTTTTTGAGGGTAGATTACATCAAGTGAAGAGAAGAGTGGCAGTGAAGTAATGACCGCGATACCAAACGAGAGTTTGTGTTGAAACTGTTGGGGAAAAATACGTTCTCCGGTTCACCATTGATAATCGGGTAATAGAAAAAATTTTTTCCCTGCTATTTTTTTCTTTTCATTTCATTTTATTTTTTTTATTTTTTTTTCACTCCGGTGTGTTACTCTCGTTCTGTGGGAATATTTCAAAACTATATAAGAATTGAGAGGATATGAGAAATGAAGTTTTCACTACCATCATTTTTTTATGACAACAATATGATTTCAATATAGCACCGAGTTTTGCAATACTCAGTGACAATTTCGTTTTATTTTATCGGGAATAATCTAAAATTTGTCCCGGTTCATTTTTGTATCTTGTTGTGTTTACATGTGTCAGTTGGTTTTGTCCTTCGATAAAGAGAGTAAAAAACACCATAGCAAGTACGCGTTATTGAAGTAAGCCAGGTTTGACGTGGTCTGATGATACATCGTACCGAAAGCCATAATGGATCCTCCGATTTTTTTTCTATATTCTTCTTCATTCAATGTCTTTTATATTTTTTTGCAGTCCCACACCAAAACAATCTGTCTAAGCTCGATGACATTTTCTTATATCCTTCGTAAATGTACATCCATCATTTTTTTTTCCTCTCAAGTGAAATGATAACACAAAAGTAACCCGTTTAAATCGAATATTTTATGATTCAAACTTTTATAACAAATTTTTATCCCGTCCAATAAATCTATCTTCATTTTAAATCTTACAACAATTCCAATTCATCCCCTTTAATATATATCATTCTTTTTTTTTCCAAATACATCCGACATTTTCCATTTAACCGATTAATAATACGAAACTCAGTACAGTCATTTTAATTTACTTCCACACATATAATTTATCGTATATAAATAATATATTGCAAAAGGATTACTCACAGCATGGATGCTCTTCGTCTGCTGGGTCTTGGTTCATCCGACTGAATATTTCCCAATTCTGCACCGCTCGCAGTATCCAGATTAATTATTTTTTCATCATCCGCATTCATTTCATATGCCATCACTGGTTTCACCACACGAAATGATTGTCGCCTCCCAGATGACCGCTCTTCTGGCTCCCTGGAACCTGCATCACAAATATCACAATCAAATAAAACCGAATTCGGTCCACAACTCTCTCCCTCTCTCACTCTCTCTCTCTCTCTCTCTCTATTCATTCGCAACAAAATGAATCAAAAAATAAAATGATAGCAATTATTTCATCATTTCACTATCATTTCCAACATCCAATAATATTACATTACTATTTGATATACAATATGATATAATCAATCGAAAGTAATAATGGTTGTTATACAAGACTATTATAACATAACGTTTCATAAAGCATTATTATGAATGGTCGATTATACAACACGAGGATAAACAGTACCTGAAATTGATCAGTGAAAATGGACAATTGATAGCGGACAATGAATTATAGCCAAGAATATAGATATATTATATATCTGGCGATAATAATAAGAATATCAGGGAACTTTATGAGAAATAAAAATAAAATGTTGCGATAAATGGTATAACAACGTTTTTAAGAAACACTAAAACATTTTTATCAACCACTGAAACAAAGAGCTACACCTCTAAAACACCCTTACCGCTCACATACATTTATTATTTTATGTCACATCACCTGGTACAATACTAATTCAATTAATATAGACTACTATTTATTCATCTACTGTATTGTACAACAGACACCAAAGTGCTTTTTACTAATTATGACATTTTCATTTGCGTAATATTTTATATGTAATTCTCTATACTATCATCGTTTCATCATCATCATCATCAAAGAGCTATTCGGTCTATAGGACATTAAAGTTACATAAACGATTAGAGTTCAAAATGCCCGGGAGGTTGTCTATATACTGATGCTGCGCACTACTAACTAACAGAGTTTATATAAACGCACACAGACAAGTATAATATCATACACGCGCACCATCAGCTATATAATGCACTTCATCAAGGTGTTATAGACTTGTCACGTAAGATAATTAAATTCCAGTTAAAACAACGCGCTAGTATTTCCACCCCACAGCCCAGAAAAACAGGAAATATATATATGAAAGAGGAAAAAATTCATTTTCTTCAATCTATATAGATTCATTTTACATTCGAACGTCATAAAGAAATGTTATTTTCACATTTCGAATTCTTCCATACCTACTGCAATAGTCCACGACTATTTTGATCCCTATACAAGAGCGTTCAAGATGAAAGACAAGGACACATGAAGTCAGGGTTATATTGGATAAAGCAACTGGCGTTGGATGAGACTAGAAAGAGCCAGCACACATATATATATATATATGAATATAGCCGAATATGGCTGCAAAGCCGATCGATGAACAGATAAAATTGCTTTTCCCAGATCTCGACAACGATGAGCGGAATGTGATGTGACCGCTTTTATATATTTTTTTATATCACGTAGTTATATATACCTTTGCATATAAATACATTTACAAATACATATAATACATTCGAACCTTGCGCAGAAATTGACGTTCGTTGCTGTGCGGCAGCAATGGCCATTGCATTGAGACCTCCACTTCCGGGCGTCGCAAATACATCATACGCTGATGCTCTGCGTGGTAATTGAACTGGAAGTCCAAGTCCAGTATCAGGATGACCCGATTGACCGCTTCCACTTCCATTACCACCACCTCCGCATTTTATTTCTTCGTCATATGAGTGCTGTCGTGTCACACGTGATTTTCGTCGTATTGTACCGCCACTTCTTCGTACTGCGCGTCTTCGCCGCTCGTCCTCATCCTCACCAATATCACCCTCTTGATCTTCATAATAAAAAAATAAAAACAAAAAAAAAACAAAAACGTAGAGTACATTAATGAAATATTAACTTTTACATAAATATGCTGGTGGTTTTTATGTGAAAACACTCACCAGTTGAGGGTGTTTTAATAGTTCTTTGCGGACTTGATGGTCGTCCTCGCTCATTTCCATGGCGATCAGGTGAGCCACTTCGCGATTTGCTCCTCCATTCCAGCTCCCTTTCCCACCTGAGCTCCTCGCGTCGTTCTCCTGCAACCTTTCGAAACTACAACATTAATAACGAGAGTTAGGGCTCGAAACAAGGATACACCACCACATTTAAGGGCATTTATGAGGCATGTACAAAGCTCCGTGCACCATTGCATATAAACAACAACGATGCATAACACTTATCAATCATTAATTTTTTTCATTTCGTTTTGCGCCTTTTTTTTTTCTTTTGCTCTTTCAAGTATGAATTGCTTGATGATGACGATGATGATGAATTAATCTCATAGATCATATAGATAGCAAACAATATACATGAGTAGCTTAATATGTTGTACATAGTGATATAGAACACGAGCGCATAAAACGATTCCCCAAAGTGTTTGCTTGCATGCTCGGCTGGCACGCTAATTAACAACAGTGGAGGGCGATGGAATGGAAGCAGTTGGAAATGACATTTCCATGATGATGACGCAATCAACGACAGCCGACGCTCAACTGAATTTCGAGTTGAATTTGTTGGAGATGTATACAGATATATATCTGTACCATATATATTTGCCATTGGTTCAAGTAAATTCCTGAAATACCTCAGACTATAGTGTTCCCACAGAACGAAATTTTCATGTCGATATACCAATTTCATACAGCTGCGACATCCATACATGCACCAATAAACAATTTCACGTTTAATTTCCGTGAAATTATCTTTGTTTCTTTTTTTTTTCTTATTTTTTTTCACCTAGGCTTTTTTTACCCGATATTAATGGCTACATTATTTTATTTTTATATATCCAACACGCCCTTGAATGAAACAAGTAACAAAATATATGTTTATGAATTAAAAATTTCCAATATTCCAATAGTGTAACAGCAAAAATATGTGATATTTAAATTTGTTGCGAAATACCACGGGAGAAATTTGCACATAATCGCGAATGGAATCACTGAATAAACTAGCGAATATATCACTAATTAATGGAGATAGTGAATTGAGGGAGTGTCGTCGTGATATCTATGAATATACACAATGAAACTGCGGTGAGTGAATGAGACAGCTAGGAGTGATACGCTTGAGATAAGAGATAGGTGAATGAATTTGAATTGAGTTGCATCATTAAAGCCACCACTACCACCGCCACCAACAACATAACATGTGACGTAAAGCATTGAAGGTATGAGACTGTACATCAACATTATTCAGTCAAAGCTCGCAAAGAGTAATTGTCTTCAATCTCATCGTGAAATTCACAATAGAACAATTTTGCTCGTTAACGAATATTAAAGCTTTTGTACACAATTAATACATTGAAGTGGATGTCTGGTAAGACGAAATTTCCAAAGATTCATTCCAATTCAACGCTTTTTTTTTATCAATTGTTTGTCAGTGAACAACAACAACAACAACAACAACAACAACAGTAACATCATGATCAGTAACAGCATCGGCGGCTACGGCAGATGTTTCACCAAGACAAAGGAAGCTTTATGAGTAGAATAAAAGTATTCGTGTACCTTCTCGAGCTCTTTGAGACTCGCTGGCGAAACATCCGAGTGCCTTCTTAATTCCGGACTTCTTGGTGGCGCTAATGCACTTCCCAGTCCAGCGTTTGGACCACCGCCTTGACAACTGAGTCGTGCATCACTGTGTCGCCTTTGCAATGCTTCAAGTACTGGTACTTCCAGCAGTGAATCTGTTGATTCTTGAGTGACAATTGGCTGACCACGTGACGCTATTTTACGCCGACACACGCTACATCGCCACGTTGTCTGTTGAATTTCAAATCATAAAAGTTCATTTATTATTGCGGCAATTGAAATACTTATTACATGAAGAAAGGAGTTATGTCGAATTCATTTAATTTAGTTGATGAACGCTTCCTTTCATGTTTCCGTGTGAATTTAATAAATTCGCACGTATAATTTGTAGTATTAATGTTAGCATACGATTAACCACATCAAGTTTAACAAAAGTAAAGAGCGAGGGTGAGCCGTAAGGTTGAAGTTGAGAGAATATAATGGTAAAAGACGGTGGTAGTGTGAAAATAAAGGGAGAGGTGGAGCTTTGGCGATAAAGTGCTGTGATATTTCTCTTATTGCGTTTCACAAAGCAGCGGAGTAAAAGAAAAGGGAGAATGAGAATTGGCCCAGGCTATATAGGGATTACAAAAGGGGTCAGAATTGATGGTCCGAATAATTTCTGTTTCAATGAAAAGACGGAAAGACAAAGCGTTATGTCGAATATGATTCATCTATTTCAATAATGAAATTAATTTATATCAAAGAAATTAATTGAAACAATTATAACATTTTTTTCACTCTCTCCGTTATTTATGATAAATTAATCAATGGTGAGAAATACGAATATAATATAAAAAGGGAGTATGAATAGAAATAAAAAATTTTGTCTTTGTAGAAAATTTGCAAGTAGCCTATAGGGAAATATTAATAGTATCGGACAAATGATGATACAATTTACCTCGGTGATTTTATGCCTATGTGTATTTCAATAGTATCTGCGAATTGAGGAAATTTATTAAATAAAAGAGATATAATTCCTTACCGGATCGTCATAGTCTTTAGTTTCCGAGTAAGAGGCGCAATCGTCGCAAACCTTGAACTGGCACTCGTAGCAGGTACGTGAAAAATCTTCAGGCTTGAAGGATTTTAGACAGACTCGGCACGATCCTGCTCTACTTGCTGGTCTTCCTGGCTCGGGTTTTCTATTAATAATGAAAGAAAATATAAACAACACACGATGAGGATTAAATGAAATTGAACGAGGAATTAGAGACACTATGTATATACATTCTCGTTTGTTCGTAGTTGGTTTTTATAACTGGTTTCCATTAGACCACATATATTATTCTATAGTGTGATGGGGTAATGAAAGTGTGGAAATGGTTGGATGTTGAGAAAAAAAAAAATTCAGGTCACAATACCACATATGTTGCATTCACGGGAAACAATGGTTGATGGGATAAAGCAGAGGTATAGTATATAGAATGCAGGATTTTGTAATGAACACAAAAAAAAAAGAGTGAACTAGAGAGCACTTTCAGTTCAGTGAGATTTTGAACAATGCTAAAATAACGAATACACGTTAAATAGAATGGCCGTGACACGATTAAACGAACGATGTGTCATTATTTAATTTTCGATGTATTTATTTGGAATACAGAATTTATTGATGAATTAATTTCTTACGCTTTGGGTGGTTCAATCACTGGTACTTGCTCCTTTGGAATAATGTCCTCAACTGGTGTAACTTTTGCTGGCACTGACTTGGCAACTGGAATTGATAAAAGAAATTTATTGTTATAACATAAAAGAGGAATATGAGAAAATTCACGGGGAAAATTGGCGCAACAGTGGCGGGAAAACGATTCATTAAAAGATTCTGCGATGAAAATTTGTTCATACACAGCAAAAATTGAAATTAAATTTTTTGAGAAATAGTCTCGGTAGTTTTGTGCCATTACATTCGAGCTCGCCTTCAGCATACGCCTTCATTTTTCTATACCATACCATATATCTTATAATATCTTTTTATTCCACCTTGCAAAATATTAAATATGAGAGAAAAATATTCTATTATACCATATATGTAGGAAATGAATGCAGATTCATTTGGTTCTTCAAAAAATGAATAGGTAAGCAATGTAATCGACCCAGTTTATTTCTCATCCATGAATGAGTAAAAGTAATGTGTTATTAAAAATACTGCTATTATAATTTGAGTAGGTAAACTAATATTTCAATATGAATCCGTTGAAATATATTTCATGATAACAAGAATTAATGACACGTTAAGTTGGACAAATAAATCTCGCGGAAATTTACCGTGAAACAAATCAATTTTTTTCAAGCACACTCGTTGAATCATCATGAGTCGATCTCAAAAGCTCCTGGTAATCCCACGATCTGCGAATGTTTTTCTTTTACTTTCATTTATTTTTATTTTTTTGCCATCACGGTTTAAGTCACGAAACGAGATAAAGAGCGTACGATAAATTCTTATACCCAGTCATTCTGATCACTACGATTAATACCTGTCCAGATTTCTCACCAAAATTTATATGTCTGGATAAAGAATATTTTTTTTTTCTTTGCTATAAGCAACATTCACAAGAAAAATACATTTTTCATCTTGAAACTATCGTTGAAATATTTAGTAAGATTTATTTTAAGCATGATGGAATATATTGGATGTCAACAATAAATTATGAGATATTATTATACGCCAAGTGAGAATATATATATTTGTATAAGGGTGGTATAATGGTATAATAGCATGATGAATACCAGTCGTGTCTACGTCGTACATTTTGAGTGTTGGGCTTTTCCGCCTCTCGCTTCATACTAAACTTCACCACCCAGTTAGTTTCTTACCACAGACCGCGCGCACTAAATGAGCTTTGGATACTCTTGTTTTGCTTACATGCCTCTATATATATATTCATCTTCCGCCTCGCAATTTGGCCACCACCATATACACTTTCTTCTCCATACAATGTCTATTTAGTTTTTTCTATTTTCCTCCCTGAAGTATCCTCCTCCACCATTGCAAATAACAAGCAACCAAGTGACTAAATAAATACATAGATTAAATTTATAAAAATAAAAACAATTCTCTTTTCCCCACTTTCACAGACTCCTGCCTGACACACTGAAAGTAAAAAATCGTTTATCGATTCAAACAACTCCATTAATTAGTTTGCTTTTCATATTTTATTTTTTGCACATGAGAATGAATAATATCCACTTTTTCTCTAATAAAAGGAATGAAAAATAGAAAAAAGAAATTATCGATTTTATTTTCATTCGTTTTTTTTTAATTTCTAAATAAGAAAACACCTTGGTGATTTTCTTGCTACTTGGTTAATCGATAATTCATGCAACTTGATATTATATATCTTGCATTAATGAAAATCAATAATCATTTTCAAGACATGTGGAATTTCTCAATGACCATAATGTAATAATAATAATTTATCATCGGTGAGTAGAATAAAATGGTGATAAAATACGACATTTTAATTGTGATTGTATAAATTAAAGAAAAAGAAGTCGCATAACTTTTCGTATAGGTTTTAATAATAGCATACACACACACACATATATATATATATTGAAGTAGATGAAAGATGGCAAAGACGATTCAAGCTAGCGTTAATGATACAATTACCGACCCCACAATTGGCCAATTGTGAAGTCGAGCGACGATTTCCCTGCGGATAAGCGAAATCCCTCCTTTGCTCTCACTCATTCTCTCTCACTCAGTTGCTTGTTCTTCTTATCTTGACTATTATATCATGAGAGGCATAACCGAGTGACCGAGGGATGAGCCAAGCGGTCGCATGAATATTTATAATTGTGCATAAAATCACAGTGTGATGAAATAATAGTTGAATTAAAAAACAAAATGTTAAAATTCAAATTGAAATACGAAAAATATTCAATAAAAAATTCCAGTTATATTTAAGCAGAATTAACGTTTGTTTATTCATTCAGTTATTTATTTATTTATTTATTCATTCATTTATTGTTTGATTGAATATCTTTTGTGTGTGTTGAATTGACAACGGTGATATTATTTCAAAATAAATTTCAACCGATTTCGTTTCATTGTCTTTCACCCCTGTGATCATCACAGGGTTAAATCAGTACAGTTCTTTTCCCTTTATTTTATTTTGTCACGTAATATATATTGCACGATGTGCCACCATCAGTGTCCATCGATATTCACAATTTTTTTTTCTTTTTTTTTTCTCCCAAACGCCACGAGGTTACCATATACTATCGAATTCTCTCTTTCATTTTCACTAACGTATATGTCTAGCGCCTTTTTTTTCCACTCCCCACATTTTTTTTCTTCTTTCTCTCACCATCTTTCTGCCTTCTCCACGTTTGCGCGCACCCTACCTTACCATGGTCGACTCAAATATTTCCATATTGAAGCTCTTGGTGAAATAAATCAGGTCGAACTAACTCAACCGTTAATAATCTACGCCGTATAATTTAGAAAAAAAAAATAAATATAAAAGAATAAAAACTTCAACCGATGCACAATCAGCTAATTAAAAACATTTAATTCTATTTATATTAATCCAATGAATTGCAATTCTATAATATTGAATGAAAAATATTGTACAAAGTACAATAATAGAATGCTGCATATTGTTATTTCAATTATAATTTTAATATATTTGTATTTTATAACGAGAAAAACGATAAAGAACAAATATGTAAGTAAATCCGTATTATGTCTACCGACAATAATCATTTATTATGTTCGACACAACGATATAAAATATTCCCAGATATAATTTTTATATTTCTATCACGTTCCGGTTGTGAAATACTTGAGGCGCACACGGGTACGACCTCGCGGGAATGCCTATCGAAGACGTCAATCCAATAAGACCGATATTTATCATTCCATCGTTTTCTCTATATTCCATTGCAATATATTCCACCCCCTCCACCCAAATTTCCCCTTTGCTTGTGACCATATCCACAAGAATCAAAAATATTTTTTTACATATATGCGTGACTTGGAGCTTTCCTCGATTTATTTCATTTTATCTTCGTTATATTTCAACATATTTCTATTCTACCCCACAATTTTAAATTATGCCGCTTCAAATTTGAGTACTTTTACAGTAGTAAACTGGATGTAGCGAAGAGATGTGAAAATAATAATGTATACATGAAATGAGGAAATGAAAAAAAAAATGAAAAGGAAAATGACGAGGGATGAGTGAATTGTAACCAACTGGAAGGGAAAAAACCCCACGGGGATTCACTGTCGACACTTTGTCCTTTTCATCCTCATCTCACAACCCCTTTTCCCGTTGCAAAGAAACTAGATGGCATGAAAGTGCTAATTGGACTCAGGACACCAGAACTCAACGACCTTGACAGGCAAATATATAACCCAGGTGACTTACAATTTGTAATATTTTCTTTACCTCCAATCACAACAACAACAACAACAACAACAACAAGAAACTGATGAAATTCACTTTCAACATCAATACGTACTTCATTTGTTCATTGTATATATAATGAAGAAGAAAAATATATAAATTATAATAAATTGTAACGAAGAAAAAAAAAATGAAAAAATTTTATTCCTTCCACACGAGTAATCGTGAAAATTTGATATGAAGTTGATGAGGAATGAGAATCACTGGACGGATCATCGCGCACACATCTCAAATATATATATATATATATATATTTGGGGGTTGAAAGTAAAGCTATATACCGAAGGGATACAAGGGTAATATTCCCTCGGATATTATCCACCTCTTGAAATTGCACATTTTCTTGTGGTATTCACGTCTCACAAGAAGGCATACACCACATTTCATGTGACGTGAATTAATGATTATAGTCTATACAAACGACTGGGGGTGCGAATCACTAATTTCCCCTCTGACCGTACATTCCAATTCCCAGTAGTGCAATCGCTACTGAATAAACCAATGTAAATTTATATCAATATAATCAAAAGATATTCATATATATATTTTTGGCCATCAAAAAAAAAAAAAAAAAGAGAAAAAAAAAATAATCTGGCGAATTGTCTTAATAACAATTTTAAAAATAAAAATAGAAATAATTTAAACTGTATTGAATTGTATACAGTTGATGTGCATTAATATTGAAGGAATGAAAAAGAATGGAGTAGAGAAACCAATATTCAAAGTAAGATTGATGACATACGATTACCACCTGAATAGAGAGATAGAGAGTGAATGAAAGCCTGGAAGATAATTGGCCCATCCAAATATCCTGCCTGGAGCAGTTGGAATATTTCAACAAAGCCCTACACTAGTGCTGCCACTAGTGGAGATGATAGTTGTGCGCTTGCGTATATATACGGATAGAGATAGAAATCTAAATTGGGAAATCTGTCGGGTTCCAAACGAAAACGATGTCTCTCTTGGGAGAATCCCAACCAGGAAGCATCGTCATTGTGTCGTAGTCGTCGTAGTCGTCGTCGTCGACGACTTTGTTGTATTGCCTTTACGTGAACGAAAAAGGATCGAGAGCCCTGTTATACCTCCATTCATACATATATGATGATAAATATGATAATAAATGTATATATTCCACTATACTTATTTTTCATAAATATAAAATCCAGATATTTATCGAGAATTTATTTATTTAATATACACTCAAACGATGGAGAATAAATTTGTATTTTTCTTTTTAAAACTCACCATTTCCTGTCACAGTCATCAATTGACGTAGCTTACTAAAAGTCGTTCCCGTATCTTCTGGTGTCACTGTATCTCCTGTTCCAGTTTCTGGCTGTGTCGTCACCATCTAAAATCAATCACAAATAAATGAAAAAAAAATCAAAGAATAATATACTACAGGTAGACTCAAAAAAAAATAAAATACTAAACATGAAACTTCAAAAAAAAAAAAAAA